>JANRGW010045747.1:0-10351 GCA_024733675.1 Psilopsiagon aymara | reverse complement strand
GGGGGGGGGGGGGGGCGGCAGGGGGGGTGGGGTGCGGGCTCACCCTCTGCTTTCCTGCGGCCGCCTTGCCTTGGGGCGCAGCGGCCCCCGGGGGTATGTTGAGGCGGGGCTGCCGTCCCGGATAGCCCCGCTGGAAGCACTGGGGCGTCTCAGTGAGTCTGAAATGGGTGTTTGGTGCTGCTGGAAGGCCGTCAGGCTGGAGTCCGGTGGGCTTGAGCTGAGCTGCCCGGGCTTGCCGTTCCCCTCACCTGCTTCTCCTTTCAGGAGACGACCATCAGTTTGGGATACCGGACTCCTTGACTCGGCCCCCTATTAAAGCGTGTAGATTGCCAGGTAGGCTTTAAATTGGAGAGGTTACTGTGTATGCTGCTTGCAAAGCGCTGAAATGCCCAAGACTGGAGGAAATTGAGTTTATTGGGGTTTAGCTCCTCTGTGGATTTTATCGTGATTCAGACGTACACGTGAAGAAATCCCTCTGTGGTCTGTATTGCAAACCTATGAGATGAGGAGCGCTTATCGGTCTTCCAGAAGGATCGGTGTATGTAGAGCATGCTGAAGCCCTTAGGTGGCTGTTTTACCTAGTGCGTCACCTGGAGCAGTATTTTGCCACAGCATTAAAGTGGGGACTAATTTATTTTACTAACACTGCTTGGTTTGTAAGGGCTGAATTTAAATTAAGTATCTTGAGCTGCAAAAACAGATCAGTGTAAGATTCTGCTTGGTACACTGAGCAATGTTGCTTATGAGGAAGTGAGTAATTTGGGCTTTCCTGGCCTTTCTCTGAAGTACCAAGCATGCATCAGTACTTGCTCTTGGACACTGGACTAGACAAGCTGCTGGGATAGCTCTGTTTGGTACCTTGTTTCTTTAGCTGATGAAAACTGTATCCTAACTCAGATGTTAACTTTGTGTAATGCAGTCACATGTCTTTAGCTTGGCATTCCATCAGAAATCTGCAAGTAAATCGTATTTCTTTCCCTTTTAGTCTGTTGGTCTGTTTTAGGTTGGACTGTATACATTATTAGTATGTGGCAATTTTCATATGGATAAGGGCTCTCACCAAGCTCTTGTTACAGCTGTAAGACATGGCCTTAGTTATGGGGCACTGCCCTTAAAAAATGTTGACAATGTTATGCTTCAGAAGCAGAATTTGCAGGAGGTGTGGAAGCATCTTGAGGGAGGAATAGGGGGGTTATGAGTATTTGTTTGGGAGAGTACAAAGGTTATCTGGAAAAAAGCTGTGGGAAGCTGTTACTCCCAAATGATATCTAACGGTACTAGCATTTGTGGCATTTAAATGTGGCTGGGCTGCTTTGGGAGTTATAGAGGTGTGGGTTTTTTTTTAAGTAGGCATCTCTGAAAATGGAACTGGTGGAGAAATGTCCTCCCCCCACCTGCCCAAACTCTCAACAGTGGTATTTCATTATAGTCGCAACAGGCATTAACGAATGACCCTAATGCCTTATATAGGAACGAAGATGTAATTTTCCCCCTTACAGTCCTGTAGCTATACAGTACTGGCTTTTTCTGCAGAGTTTAGGGGAATTCAGGGCCTGTGAGGCAGCAGGTCAGGCAGGATAGATTTTTATAAGGACATAATTTTCATGCTTCCCTTAGCAGAATGGAAGCAAAACCACAACTAGAGAAACTGGTTTCTGGCTTCTGCTTAGAGGTTTCAAATATAGATTAGGAAACTTTCTTCTAGAGCTAAAATGTTAGCCTGCAAACCCTGCCCTGAACAAGGAATCTTTTAGATCAGCAAGCTAAAGGTACATATTCTTGCAGTCTCTGTTTAAGTTGTCTTAAAATGTGCAAGTAGGGCATACAACTCTACGAGTTAAAGGTAGGCACTGGGTGATTTTGGCACTCAAGTTTACGGTGTCTTATCGTTGCTGTGGATACATTCCAGCAAGCGTGTTGAACGCTTATCTCTGTTGAAAAAGATTGAACCCGTAGGGGCGGATATGTACTAGACTTGAAAGAAAGAGTTCCATTTTGTTGAAATAGTAGCTTTATATTTTGGTTTATAAACCTGTAGTTTATGAACTCACAGATTTCTAATCCCTTTGATTAAAAACGGGTGTAGTAAGATCACTCTGTCTTGGCAGGTGACTGCAGTAAGTGGCTGGCTAGCAGATTTAAGGTAGATTGGGAAATCCTCAACAGCTAGGAGGCAGGAATGATTCTTTGGGTAGGAGGCTTAATGCCATGTAAGGAAAGAACAGGCAAGCCTGGGCTGGAATTTATATCTATTTCTAGGAAAGTTAAGCTTCATAAAGGGAGAGTTTACTTTTCTCTGTAGGGGACGCTATGTGTGCTGTCTGCTTGCACTTATATTCTTCCTGTTGGTGATAGCCATTGTTACAGAAGGTGCTGATTCACAAGCTGTCTTCATGTAAGAAAGAAGTTGTATGTATTTAAATCTTCTCCTTTTACAGCAACTTTTAAGAGCACTTCAAGAGACATAGGAGTACTGATTGATGCAAAGAAGGGCAGAGGAATTAGAATGTATGGACGGCACGAGTAGCCTTTTTTAGATTCTTAGATCTTCTTGGTCTTCTGATTACTAGCTACTGCTACTAATGAGATTTTCCTTGCGAAAGCTCAGTACAAAGTGAAATATGGATTTGTTGTTTGGTGTTCCTGAAGATCAAGTAATTTGAGTGTCTTCATTCTTAGCTTGGTGGGAAATCAGTCACTTAATAACTTTTTAAGATGGTTGTGCAAATATTTTACTATTTGTACTTGTGACTTAATATCTTTGCTTAAAACTTACAATTTTCTCACTTGTTTGTGGTTTGGTTTGGGTTTTTTCCTCCTTTTTATGCTTTGTATACACTGGCGTGCTAAAGCTGCCAGGACATATTAGAAAAAGGCTATGGTTTCATTTCTTGAAGTAAAATTAATAAATACTAGGTGGCAAGCTATGTGTTGCCCTCACATATGCAGTAAAAGAGTTACAGAAATACGTTAAACCCTGGGAAAACCCAGTAGAAGATAAAAAAGACCCAGTGTGAATGTCACAGAGAAAAAGTTTTACTAATTGTTTTATTTCCTTTGTTGTTTCCTCTGCTTATGCCCTTCAGTGTGATCACTGTGTCATGGTCTCTGTTCCACAGCTGTATTACAGCTTTCATTCCATATCCTGAACTATTTGCCCCCACCTGGAATCTGGGCAACTATGTGGTTGCACTTTATCCCTTCAAATATCTTCTCCTGGTGTTGGGCTTTTGACTGGCCTTCCAGCCCTGACCTTTGCTCTGTGACTCCTGCCATCTTCCGGGCCTTTATTCTTTGTAGTTAATTAACTACATTAACTTAGTTAGCATTAACTAAGTTATTTTCAGCATCTGAATGGCTGTGTAATTTGGCAAACAGTCTAGAGGTGTTGGTTTAGATTCTCCCCAGCTACATGAGGGGGTTAAATTATAGGTTCCCATGATTGCTGTTATGGTTAATGAAAAAGAAAGAAGGACACCTAACTAAAGGATGTCTTGAACTACTTAGAAAGGGGACTTATGTTCTCCGTTTGCTTCTCTCGCTTTGCGCCTCTGCCCAGTGCTGTGGAAGACAGCACAATTAATTGTAAGTTGTTTGCCCGAAGCTATGGGAAAAAATCTCTTTACACCCATGCTTGTGTATTTACTAGTTTGCACTGATTCCCTTTAGAGTAAGGCGTTTGTTGGTTCTCAGCATTTGGTGTCTTCATATCGGGCTTGCTTTCAACTATTTTTAAGCCAAGGGCTCCTAAAAAAAAATAAAAAGATAAAAAAAAACCTAACCCTGTGGTGATGTAGTGAATTCAGTTAATTGTATTCATTCAATCCAATATACTGAATAAGCTTTTCAAGTCTTAGTTGCTTTTGGTTACATTTTAAGTAAGTCAGTCAGTCTTGGGAGATCACAACTTGAAAATCACTTGATTTAGATCATGTATATTCTGAAACTGTGTCTTGGTCTTTGAGTTTTGTGATGTTATGAGCACAAATGATAATGCATCTATATCAATCTCTTTTTTATATTTTCTTTTTTGGCCTTCTGATAGGGAGTCCTTCAATTTCCTTTCCTCCCGAGAATCCAGCAAAGGAAAAAGCAAAGGCTTATGACAGTAATGAACCTGAGATACCAGCAGGGCATCAACCAAACCTTTATACACCGTTAAAAGGTAATAACTTTATCAAAACTGATAGTTTTATCACTGTCTTTTCCATGATGTGACAAGTGATTGCTTAAATGCGCTGAAATGACATACCTTCAGTTCTGTTACTGAAAGGGGGAGCACGGTTTTAAACTCAAATAAATATATATCTGTCTGTTTTTAAAAAAACAGAATAAAAAGATGGGTAATATCGTACCTCCTTCAAAAACTGCTACGAGAGTGGATCTTTAATTGCCTTGGGCAAAGCAAAGTAAATCTGTTCTTTTTCAAAAGAGATCCTTCTGACTTTAGCAGAGAGAAACAGGGTATACCAAGTGATTTCAAAGTGAGAGAGTACTTTTTCTGTTCACTGCTCAAGAGACTTTTGAGTGTGTTTCACAGAAGCAATAGGGAAGTACAGTGAAGAAGAAAATAAGGGATACTTTTTAGCCGAGCAGAAAGTGGTTATGTTATTTAAGGTGGTTTGAATACCACCTCTGTGCATACACTATGAAAAGGTTATGTAGGAGAGCTGGTAACTGGTCACAGTGTGAGGTAATGGTTTGCATTCATTTGGTCAGTAATAGTCCTAATCACACAGTGTTAATGGGAGAGCACTGTAAGCAACTGTGAATGTAGACTGACAAAATGAAGACATGAACCCAGATAGCTGAGATGAGCACAAGGAGACATCTGTGTCAGCCCGCTGTTTCCCAGTAGCACACAAAGGCATTTTGCTCAGACAGCTAAGAACATGCCCATGTTTGCTGGAGCCACACCAGGTCTGAAAGCAGTGTTGTTAAGGTAGTAGCTTTACACTGTTTATTTTCGGTTTTCTCTCCTGCTGAATAGTTTTGGTTTTGGAAGTGACAAATCCAATATCCTCCATTAGCAATCATTAAAGCTGCTGATTTCGCAGCCTTTGCATTTTATCATTATAGCATCATTACTTTTTCCAAGAAAAAATGAGAAGGGTAATTTTGTGTCATATAGGGAAAAGCAGGATGAAAGGCCAAATTAAGCCTTTTCTCTTAGACAATAGTAGCTTTCTCCATCTACTGATGGTTCCAAGAGCTGTCATGGTGAAGGCTTGGTTTGGCAGCATAGTGCATGTTTTTTTCCTAATAACCTTTGCAGATTTCATAGAAAGAGCTAAAAGCATGTACTGCTTCTCTGTCTTACTCTGACCTGCGATGTGACAACCAATTTCTTTTGTTTGTACTTTGTTTTCAGAAAGAAAGGCTGACTTCCTTGAGAAGAAACAAGAGCACTGCTCAACAATATCAGGGAGTAAGTTGAAAAGTCTTTTCCTGTAATAAAGTGAAAAATACAGAATTCTATTCTTTTCTTTTCCTCTGCTTACGGTTTTTCTCATGCCCTGGGGGACACTGTCTGGGAAGGTAGAGAGGAACCCAGGAGGCATATCCGAATGGAAGCTGGAGAAGGCAGCACATTCCAGAGCCAGAGCCCTTCTGTGAGATTATTCAACTTGCTGACCACAGAAAATGACCCACTTTTCTTTCTTTTTTTTTTTTTTTTATTTTTTGTCTCAGTGCTTGTTTCTGTCCTGCACAAATACAGATAAACAAAATCTTGTAAATTAGAATTCAGTGTGGAGAACCTGGGGGGGCTTTGTTTTTTGAAAACCACAGTGCCTTCCAGAAGGGAAGCTCATCCTGTGGTAGCTGCATATGTGTGAAGTGTCTTTGAAATATGTATTGATGCAGGGAGTTCTTGCTCGTCTGGTACTTTTTCTTTGCTGTACCAGAGGTATAGGTGCTGCAGGAGTGACCAGTTGTATGTTGAGTGAAGAAATTTGGGAAATCACTTGAAACTCTTAAAGCTCTAACATATCTGCAGATGTTAGGCAATAGAAATAATTTGCTTGGACCTCATGCAAATTGGGTGGTAAATAAGGCAAGATCCTTTGGTGGGCTAGGATCAGGTTTTAGACTGTTTATTGAAATACTTTTTCTTTTTTTGTCTTTTGAATCACAGCTGTCTCCTAAATATGAAACCTAGTCCCTGCAAACATTGCATTGTGAAATATTACAGAATTGAGGTGATTTTGATCTGTTCACTATTAGAAGACTTCTATGTTTAGCCAGTTACGATCTCCATGTCCATAGCCAGTTACAATCTCCATGTCCATGCCCTGTCAGGGTATGGGGTTTAAATTACAAAGTAGCATAGCTCATTAAGCCAGTTAAGCTGAAGCTTAAACCAGATCTGCTTTTACCACTTTCTGCAATTACATTTATACAGAAACAAGGTTATAGAATTTTTTTTAGTATTCTTGAGGCAACTACTGCAGGGGTGTGTGTGTGTTTGTGTGTTCAATTTATTCTCAATAGTAATGACAGTATCCTTATTTGGTTATATATTATTAAAGAGCCTTCAGCTTTGAACCAGTTGCTGTAGTTCATAAGAAGACAGAAATTCTTGTGACTTTTTAATTAACTGAGTAAATGAAGGCAACATGCTGACCATTAACTGTATATATTCATACTAGTCTCTTGGGAAAGTTGTTCGTAACACTCCTTTATGGATAATATCTCATGTACTTTGCTGTCTGAGCCCATTTAAATGAATAGCCAAGAGTATGTTCTGAAGTTGAAAGCTTTCATTTTGCTTTAAAACCACAATTCATCCTAAGACACTGACTGCTTGTAAAACAGGCCTCTGACCCTACCTGGAGGGAAGGGTATATGAGACTACGAGTATAACATATTGCTTTGCTTTTGCTACTTATATCTTGCATTATGTTGGTTTTCCAAATATGTATTAATTGAGCTTCCCTTTTTTTCTGTTCCTCTAATTCTTGAGCGAAATCAGGAAACCTAGGACATGAGATCCTTACGCAGAGAATGGCAGGTTATTAAACCTCTGCCATTTTGACTCTTGTACTTGAAATGCCCATGTCTTTATTTGCGTAACTTTTCAAGAGGTAAAAATCTTTGGGGGTGACTTGTGATAGGTTGGGTACTTGTGCTTTTTAAGTAAGTTTGTCAAGATGGCTAAAGAACTGACATTTGGCAAATTGCATAGGTGGAGATTTGGTCTGCCAGCTGAATGGGTCTTCTCAGGCTAATAATAGTAGTGAACATGTCATTTTCCTTTTACGAGACTAGCCTTGCTTAAGTACAGGAAGGTGAATGATGCAGAAAAGAACAAAAAGCCCCATACTTTATACAGCCCTACCTGGGATGAGGTCACAGCCTCACCTTTGCTCCTACTTACCAGGACTGTGTTCGCTTCAACAAAGTGCTGTGCCAAGGGTGCTTTGTTAACCCTGCTGTAAGCTGGAATTTTGTATGTCAAGCGTAAATAAGAACAGCTTTTTGTTGAAAATAGTGCTGTTTAATGATTTCAACTCTATGCTGAATTTCACACTGGAATATTGGTTATCATTGTTGTCTTAGTATTTTTCTCATGTTTCTTTCTTAATCTCTTAACAGGCAGAAGCAGATTTCGAGATCAGGCCAGTATAGGGAAGCATTCACTGCCTTCAACCAAAAGTAAGACTTTTGTTTCACTTCTCTTTCATGCTTACATTACACTTAACCATTTTCATGCCTGTCCAAGTGCTTTAAGTCCTGGTAGCTGATATCAAACTGAGGGTCTTTGCCAGAGCAGATGACTTGCTTGCTAGGGCATGTGTTTTTTGCATGAAGGAAAGGTGTTCTGTAACAGGTAACACTTCCATCTGAATTTAAGGTCTTCCATCTGTAGTGTTTACAAGATTTGTTGCAAGATTAAAACTAAGGCAGGCCTAGTGATGTTCTTATTTAACAGTTGTGTTGCTGTCCTGATAGAAGTTAGGGTATAAAAAGGTAGCGTAAAGTATACACTTCTTTTTTGTTTCCAGAGAGGTTGGTATACTTCATCACCAAGTGAAGGAGAGGAGAAATAACAACACAGAAACAATTCTAATGTTGCCAAGTTTTGTATAGGGTTTTTTCTGCAGAGCCTAAATGTAGGAAAAATATTGGCCTTCTTCAGAACTGTTTTAAGCTCTTAGTTTGGATTTGATTAAATACAATGAAGTATTGATAAACTCTCAGAAGAGCTCCTTTTTCATAATAATGTCTGGTTTCTCAGTCAATCTGGAAATGTGCTGATAAAAATGTCCCTTTTTAAGTTGCTAAAGAAGTTCTTTTTTTCTTTTTTACTTTAAGTAGAACATCTTTATGCTCTTCAACTGCTGTACTGGTGGCTTGAGAGTGGAATGATGAGTTCATTGAATTCTACTATTCCCTCTTACTTTCATCTCACTTGTTGATTTTTGTTTTACTTTGAAAACATTTTCTTCCTGTTTGCTCCTGCTTTCCCTAGGTGATGGTGAATCTCGGAGTGGATTTCACAAGAGCTGGACTTTGTTACTGCTTCTGTTAATTTGTATTCCATTGCTTTATGTCCTGTGGAGTGGAATGCCAAGTCTTCTAGATACAACTTTGTCACGTAGAGATACTGAAGTTCTGCAAGCATTTCAAGCCCAGATGAATAAACTAAAAAACACTTACCAAAGTCAGGACCCCAACCTGTGGAAAAGGACCCACAAGTTCCTTGAGAAACATCTTAATGCTTCCCATCTGCATTTGGAGCCGGCCATCTTACTGTTCACAGCTGGCCAAGAAGCTGAGAAAGCTCTGAGATGCTTAAGTAATGAGATTGCCAATGCTTTTGCCTTCTCACAGAATGCTACTACAATCAAAATTAATGGGGCAGACAAAGCTGTATTGGATAGTGACATTGTCAAACTGGAGGTAGATAAAGAGCTCAGCTCTGGGTTCAGTGAAGGCAAGAAAGTAGCGGTGGTGCATCGTTTTGAGTTACTGCCTGCAGGTTCCACCTTAATCTTTTACAAGTACTGTGACCATGAAAATGCAGCATTTAAGGATGTGGCTCTTCTGCTGACTGTTCTTCTGGATGAACAGTCACTGAGAAAGAGCCTCACCTTGCAAGAAGTTGAGGAGAAAGTCCGGGATTTCCTCTGGGCAAAGTTTACCAATTTGGATGTTCCTAGTTCTTACAATAGCATGGACACAGATAAGCTGAGTGGACTGTGGAGCCGTATATCTCATCTTGTGTTGCCTATTTGGCCTGAAAAAGGCCTTCCTGTGGAGGGATGCACATAGAAGTTGTTGGAGAGGACTTGGAAAAGGAGGAACACACAAAATGTATGTTGCAATGGCTGAAGAGGGAAGAACATAATGAGCTTGGGCCACATACTGTCTTTTCTGTGCAGAGAAATTCCACCAACTGGCAAGCTATTTCTTCTAAAGTAACCGGGACTTCTCTAAATCAGCTGCAGAATGTAAACAAAGAACTTGCTGGTTTGGTAAGTTCTGTTCAGTGACTTACTCAGGCTTGGTGTCTTTGGGTGTCCACTAGTGCAGAACCACCCATCTCCTGAAACTCTTGATGCGCTACTGGCTTTGCTGTGAGGTTTCTTTTCTGGCACTGCAAAAAGCTCGTATTGCATTTGACAAGGTAAGAGGACACAAAACCACCACCTTCAACTGCCAGAATTGCTTACTTGTCTTCTAACACAAGAAAAAAAACCCTGAAAATTAGGATAGTGTTGTGAGTCTAAGCACCAGCTTTTTCTTTATCCATCTGATCTCAACATAATGTCAACTGTCTCTGGCAACTTCCTGAAATGGCAAAATTTCTTGAAACATTTGTGACTTACAGAGAACCTTTCAGCAAGCATTTCTTCCTTAAATAAGCTTCCCCCAAACAGTTTTGGAGAGTGAGAAAAGCTGAAGTACGAGGACTGCTTAACCTTAGTAGTACTGATGTCAGTTCAGCGCCTGTATGCTCACTGTTTCCAGGAACTCTCTACTCTTTGTCAAAGTTCTGCAAGTCTTAAAATTTGGGGGGAAATGATAAAATGTCATCTATGTGTTTAATATCTCCTTTCAAACAACAGTTTAGGAAGACATAGATTATTTCTCACTGTAATAAGATAATTATTTTTGCATCAAGAGAATTTATTTATTTGTGATACTTGGTACCCTAGAAAAATAACCTTTCTTCATGTGTCTGTGTGTAACCTGCTGCTTGCTCTGTAAGCTTATAGTGAAGAACAGGTTTGCAATGCATGTTTTTTTAATACACTTTTTTTTTTTGCGTGCCTCATGCCAATAATTTCTCTCACCAGACTAAAAATGTGTACTTGTTTCTGTTGTAAGTATTTGGGAGGGTGGG
>JANRGW010045743.1:0-17969 GCA_024733675.1 Psilopsiagon aymara | reverse complement strand
CACCTGACCCAAACTGACCAAAGAGGTATTCCATACCACAGCACGGATGCAGAAACAGAGAGCAGAGACCCGGAAGGGTGGTGGGGGGTGCACTGGCTTGGTCGGGCTGAGTATACGTGGTGAGCTGTTGCATTCTCTTCCTTTGTATTTCTCTTGTCATTATTATTATTGGTGGTAGCAGTAGTTATTTGTGTTATACCTTAGTTACTAAAATGTTCTTATCTCAACCTGCGGGAGTTGCATTCTTTTGATTCTCTTCCCCATCCCTCCAGTAGTAGAGGGAAGAAAAAGGGGGAAGTGAGTGAACAAACTGCGTGGCTGATTTATGGCTTAAACCACAACAATGAAGTATTATACACAACATATAAATAAAAATATCAATATATATATGCATGCATATAGTGTGTCTGTCATTCCCCCTCCCTGAACCCTACTATGATCCTAGTCTACTGTTTCAGATTGAGAGAGTGATGAACGTGCAATTTCATTGGGCTCGGAAAATGGAAACATCAAATGTAGTTTGGATTGCTACAAATCTAACTTACACTCTCCTCATGGAAATCCAAAATACTTATTTCAGAGAAACAACACAAAAATCATATTAAAACACTTTGGTGTATTTAAAATACAACTTCCCAGCTCTGTGCCAGGGAATTTCCATGGGAAATTCTGAGCTGGCTTGTCATTTTGCTCAAAATTCTCTCCAAATGGGAAAGTTTCACAATGCTGTATTGTGCCATTTAATCTTGCCTTTAGAGAAAAATCAATCACTGGCCCTTTATGATTGCTGCTCTTGAAATGTGCAACAATTGCTCCTTTTCATACATTTATTGGGAATACCTTGTCTACTGTATTAGGTATATATTTTATCTGCTGCGATATTAACTTGTAGGTCATGATCTACTACTCCTGTGTCAAACATTTTAGGAACATTCAAGAAAGACTAACTAGGATGAATGCACGACTTTTTCTCATGGGTGAGACAAAAGCAAACCCCCATCCAGCTATCTTTCATGTGGAGTTACAGATGCCTTCTGCAATTTTTGCTAATTTGTGAGAAAAGGTGTTACCCCACACAAGACAAACACATGGCTATAGGGGTACTCAAAACTCCCCTTTGCCTTTTCTTGGGGCAGAACAGAATTAAAACAGTATTTGATTCAATGTCATTATTTGCTTTCCAGGATTTCAACTTACTCAACTTGGACAAATAACAGACAAATTTTGTTCCTGCTTTCTTTTAAACCTTTGAATTTTAAATACAATGAACCTGCCAGAGTTCTGTGGGATTTAATACAGATTTGAAATCATCTCTTCTGTCTTCAATTCGCTTGTACATAAAAACTATTGGCAAGCCTAGGTGTATGACCATACCATCTGCTTGGGCCCACAGACTGGGAAAAAACATGGCACTCTGATTTTATTCACCTAAAAGCCTCAGAAGCTGCTGGAAAACAGAGTTAGATGGCCATGTTTCTTGAAGTCTGACGCAGTTTAAAAGCAGAACTGAAATCCATGCTATTTTACAAAAACCTACAAAATTAAGTGTATGTGAGAAATTCCACAGCTGTAAGTTTATGGGTTTGGAGAAGCAGAGCTAGAGGGTGGAGTATTAGAGCTGGACTGCTCTTTCCTACTGCACAGGAGGATTTTTATCACCAGATCAGCAGCAACATTTTGGCCTGCCTCCAATTACATATTTCCACAGCAACCTCGCTGGACTCAGGAAAGGTTTCAAGCTCCCCAAACACAGAGGCACCAAGGGCCCCTCTGCAGATTCCTCTTTCATGGCCAAACAGCCAAACTGGACTAGTTTCAGCCTGCACTGTGCTCTCTTCATATGAACAAACACTGCTCCCATAACACAAAAGGTACCAGAATGAGTTCTGAAGACAGCAACAACAGGGGAAAAAAGACTGCAACAAAAAATGCAAACTGACTGATGCACATGCTAAGGTTGACCTTAATGATCCTGCTCTGTTCAGCAATAAATTACATTTTGGTAACGTAAATTACTGAAATGTAGTTTAGTTATTTTAGTAAAATAGTGCCAAATTAGAAGAGAAGCTTTTTAAAGTGATTTTAATGATATAGGCTCTCTTTGATCTATGTGCAAAGTAAGTAGGTTAATTAATTACCTTTCAGAGTTTTCCTGTATGTTTCCTTGCTCTGAAACCCTTTATTTCACTGCTAGGAGTTAGATTTCTTTTCTGCTTCTCTTTCCCCCTGCCACCGGCTTCCCTCAGAGAATGTGCCACTCTTACCAACAAAGATTAAACAGGGAGACATACATCCAACAAAATCTGACACGCACGTGAAAGGGGAATAGCAGCAAATTAGAGAATCAATCCACTCACAGAGAATGATGGATCTGAAGTCCTCTATTTAACTTGAAAAATGAAGGGGAAAATTTCCAACTCTTAAAAACTACAGGCATATTAGTTCCAGCTGCCACTAATCCTCCTTTTCTGTAGTAAGACCATCGAGCAGCATGAAACAATGCAGTATTTTGACGCTGGATAGTGAACAGCTGCACCCCATTTTCAAAGGCAACACAGTGCAGCAACCCTAAGCTGCATCAGTAACCAGGGATGAGGACCAAATGTGAGTTTTCTGGGCAACCCACATGAGAGTGCTCTGAGAACAGAACAACAGTACAAATATTTGGTTGTGCTCAAATTTATGTCCTAGTAGACTCTGGAGCCACAGAATTTCTTCTCTGCATCCTCCTTGTCTTCCTTGCTGCCCAGAGTGGTACTCTGAGACATGCCTTCAACACCAGCATTGGGCAGTCATCTGCTTAACATCTGACAAAAACCTGCAGTGGAAGGTTTTGGTCCGATACATAAGCTATTCCTAAAGGATTCCCAGACTTCTGTAGTTTCAGGTAGGACAGCATTGAAAACAGCTGGTTTTCTAGGTGTGCATAAGAACATAATGACTACCCTACTGACTCAGAGCAAAGGTCCTCCTAGTTCCATACCTTGATATCCTACAAGGAAAGCCTCATCCAAAGAAGCAAGTGAATGATGATACTACTTCCCACACAGACAGCCTCCCTGTCCATAGCTCAGGACCTTCTGAGGCAGAGGAGGTCTCCCTTCAGCTCCCCTGAAGAGCCCGCCCTTTGAACAGAAGTACCACATAATCTGTATATATGCAGAACACAGCATTCCCAGCAGATCAGGATGTCAGGACTCACAGAAAACTGTGCATCACATCCATGATCAGTTTGATCACACCAGGAGTGCCAGACTCACTGTACTACTAAGATAACTGATCTGCAGGCAAAGACTGGTCATGGATTACTAGACATCCAAGAGTAAAATGAAATCATGCTGCTTCAAGTGGCCTGCCAGAAATCCAAAAAACCTTGGGAAATAATCAGATTCAAGTACAAGGCCATATGTCCAAGCGATTAAACAGCACATGGAAAATATTTTTTGCACACAAACACACATCTACATATGCATCTATATACACCAGACTTAGGGTGTATACAAATACACTCACTAGCTGTGTGAAGAAGACATTCACTTCAGTAAAAAAGTCTAAGTTATTTTTCAATTTAAACCCAAATACTCTCCTTACAATGTCTGAGGATGAGACTTGATGGCTTTAAATACACAGAATCTAGTTCTGTAGTAAACACACTACTAGCAAAACATGTAATCTGAAGCAGGCTTTTAAAAATATTTGGGGGGAACTCCAGAAAAACCTCCCTTTTGTAAGATTACTTAAAAAGTCACCAATAAGTTATGACTTCCTCTTCCAAAGACAACACCATTGCATCAGATGTACTTTCAGCTTACTAGGGAACTGTCAGAAAGACTATCAGCTAGAATATCAGAGCTGAATTTTTCATTACTCCCCACTTTGTCTAACCAGCCAAATTTCGGATTCACAGTGTATTCGCATTTCTGGCTCCATATCCTGCAAAGCAGTCAGTAGAGTGGATTCATTCACTAGGCTGTTCAGTTATCACTGATCACTGTTCAGGTTCCACCCTCTGCCCCACAACAAATTCAGACAAATCCTCCTGCTGCATTCAAGGTCAGTTGTTTTTCCTGTGCTTTGGCACACATCTGACCAGCAGTTCAGAGGCACATGCCTGCACTGTCAGTAACTACAGACCACACAACCAAAAAATGCTGAGGCAAGGACAGTACCATCCAAACAACTAGCAAAAGAAGCACTTAAAGACATTATTTAAACTTTTCACCCTCATTAGTCTTGAGATGCGTCCCGATTTGGTAGCAACACCAGGTGATGTTACCACCATGCTTCTGCTGTTATATACAGTTCCCATCTTCACTTTTCACAACCTCAGATACCTGTAGAACCAAGCTGTCAGCGGACACAACTTTGCTAAGGATACATTTCAGTCAGGATTACATTTGCATAAGGCTCAATGTCACAGCAACAGCTGGTGGCTAAAGCCAAATGTGAAATCATACCTCAGCTGAACTACCCAAAACCACACTGCAAGAGAGCAAACACGACCTGCAGTCAGTCTATGCACTCATCTCGTCTCACTCTCAGTTCTGAGCCACAGGCTCCAGTTTCCTGAAGGAAGCTGTACCCCAGCCTGTAACTCTGTCTGCCAGTAAATCCAAGCCCTTCACCACCCTCCCCACAGCAAGAGTTTACAATATGCATCTTGCACTCAGAGCAAACATCCTCCTCTAGCAACTTAATAGACTAGCTTAGTTTTCCACAAATTACTGTGTTGCAAAATACAGATTACCTCTTAACACAACTACTCTGAAGTCTCCCCATGGCATTTACACCTAAGTAAAAGATTTTTCTTTCATTTGGCACACACAGCAAACCCTAGAGTTTTGCACTATGGGGTGGAGAAAGGAGTTCGACGATGACAAGGAACCAAGGTGATGATCACTCTTCCATGCTCACTAAATATGCAGGTTTCTCTGCAGAAGGAAATTCATTTAAAACATGCAATTTATCAGGTTAGCCATATTGAAGTAACTCCCTGTGAGGACAAATTCAGGATCCAACGGCTACATCTTACACTGCTGACACCAAAGCCTTTTAGTAACATGGTATTTTTTCTACCTAGGAAGTACTCAAGAGGCAAGAGGTATATAAACATTTGACTTGTCTTTCCACGTATTTGTGCGGATTCTCTTCTGGAGGTCACAGATCAGTTATTCTGGTATCGAATACGAACATTACAGATATGGAGACACTACTCAATGGAGATTCTACTCAATCCGCATTCTCAACTTGGTGTTTACATGCAGCAATAGCCATCACTGCATCCAACACAGACAATCCTGAATTGTGACTGTGCTATCTTCATGCCATCCAACAATCCTCAAAAGATCGTTCATCACACACATTTCAACAGTTCAACAAACAAAACAGAAAATCACAACCACTCTCACCCATAAGCTCCATCTTGACATGATGAAGTATCCCACTTGTGCATCACCTAGAGGGATGCTTCATCATCCTTCTGCAGGATCTGTGAACAGCTACAATTTCTGACAACCAAATCACTTCGATGTTATCTGCTTCAGTGTATTTATGGATGTATCTATCTATCTATAGGCATGCAGGGGTGTGTGTGCTTGTGCCTACATTTATGAACACAGTCTGAACTTTCAAACTAGCTGACTGCTGTAGTAACTTTTGCATGGGGAACATGAACTCACTGCTCCACAGCTGGACTGTACTTGGGCACACCTTATTTTTCCTCAGGATGACTACAGGGATTTTGACACAGCTGACGCAGCATGTGGTATTGCACTTACTCTGGGTGGGACAGTCTGCAGGGCTGTGATATAGTTCTCTAGAGCAATGCGGCGACGGTCATTCAGCATGGCTTCCACCCGTGCCATATGAGTCTCCACCAGCTGCTGTCTTTCGTTTGCTGCTTCTTGTTCCAGTGATTCCACTTTCTCCTGGAAATGCTGAAAAAACCATCCATCACAACAGGAACAGAGAAGACATCAGGAGAGAAGCACGGGCAGGAACACCTCCATCTGCAAATCACTAAAATCTTTCCCCATGTCAGCCTAGCTTGGCTCCCAGGAACTCTCCACTGAATGCACTTTTTACTGGTTTCAGGGGGAACTGCTAATGCCCTCTATTTCTTAACACCTGGTCATATTTTATTACTCTAATAAAATAATCCTGACATGTTCAGCACAACCACCAGTGAATCCTTCATTTGACCCCCACCTCCAAGACAGTGATTCAGCACTAGAGAATTATGCCTAGAGGAAGGTGGAGTTTGGCTACAAGAAAGAAAAATTGAGTCGAAACTTATTCCAATAAAGGAAAAGACTGACTGGGTAAAATGCACAGAGAGCAAAGCTGTGGGATCTAATGTGTGAAGCAATCTGGTTCTGAATTCCACTTCTTACAGTTTTGCATTGAAATTGTTCCAGCAGTACTGAGTAACATAGGTACTGTGAGATTCAAGGGGTTTCTGGCTTGTCAGAATTTTTGATTTATAGCATCATTTTGGATAAAGTACTCTTGACTGAGGGCTTCTTTCAGATAAAATTGAGGTGATTCCTTCCTTAAATTACATTTTCCATCTCTGCTGAAGTCCTGCAGCTTATAAGAGTTTGTCATGGACTAAATTCTGAAAGGGGCCCATGGGAACTGACTTTTCAGTTCTCACTGAAAGCAACTCTGAATTCAAGAGAAATTTACCCCTTCGTGCAGTTAAGCTATGCCCTGCACTGCTGTTCCAGGGACTGGCTGCAAAGTGAAAGGCACCCAGCAGCCACTAGCAGCTGGAAACAAAAATAGCAACAGCAAGAGCAGAGAATAACATTAAATCCCCATAGAAATAGGTTTTAAAGTTGTATCACACCCAGCACCACCTGTATTTTAACTGTGGTCCCAGCTGATAAGGTTGTGGTGCATTTTCCTTTACCTGGATAACAGCTTTCTTGTCAGCCTTTGGCAAGTTCTTAGCTTGGCGTTCTGCCTCTTCCCATTCTCTCATGACCTAACAAACAAAACAAGAAGTGTGACTTTCCCATTTTCCTCTCTTGTCTCAGGGCTTAGCAACAGCAAAGCACAGCAACTCAACAGTCATCTTTTTATATTCCTCTCCTCCTTTTATCTCTAGAAAAAGTGGCTACAACATTTAACAAAGGTATGAGCCTTTCATTAAACTAAATAAAGATGGCACCTTCTGTGTCTGAACATCGGGCCAAGCTCTCACAACTCCAAAGTGAAACAGCCACTCCTCAAGCGAGGGAAATGGAAGTAACTATTGATGCATATACAAACCCCTTTTCATCTCAGACTGAAAGGAAACCACATACACATCTACTGTACATCCTTGGTAAAAATGAGCACATATCAACTCATTCTAACAGACGTGGTTTTGGTACCACAAAAATGCTTAGGTTTATTCAGAC
Source organism: Psilopsiagon aymara (assembly GCA_024733675.1). Lineage (NCBI taxonomy): Eukaryota > Metazoa > Chordata > Aves > Psittaciformes > Psittacidae > Psilopsiagon > Psilopsiagon aymara. Next base: position 10,563 of record JANRGW010045743.1, on the reverse strand, counting down.
TACATTGCTGGCCTTTGAGTAGGACAGATCAAGAATTACATACAGTTTGTGCTAGTCTGTCCAGAAACAGGTGCCCCACATTTCAGGAACTGAATGTATTTATATCTCAGGTACAACACTGACAGAAAAATGATGTGGGAGAACTTTCAGTACCATTCCTTTCAGCAGTGCAAGAGGCCACATCCTCCAGTAACATAGGGAAGTATTTCAGTAGCAAGGGAATGAGATATTCTTAACTTGCTGTTCATAACATTTGAAACTTTCTCTGGTCTTTCTTAGGGACTTTACTCATTTCACACCTAAACAGCAATCTCCTCAGATAACACATTTTATGAAGGAAAAATTGCTCTCACCAAATGCAGTGTACACAAGTGACTTGTTTATTTGCAGGATTAGCACAATGTCAGGAGATGACAGAAATATAGAAGCAATAACTCAGAATGTGCATTTTCTTTCTTTGACACAAAACCCACACCTTCATACTGTTCACTAGAAACAGTCAAATATACACTTTCTAAAGTGAATTCTGGAAAAGCTCAGTCTGCATGCGTGACTGAAATTCTACCAAGACTAATACGAGAGGCAGGGCAAGTTAGACTTGCTGTCTCTCATGCGTGCAAGTTGAGCCTCCACCACTTGTCTCCTGTCTTGGTCTCTCCCGTTTTCCCACATACTGCATACTGCTGATCAGGTTCGTTGAGGGCCAGACTGGAGAGGACTGATGTGCCTCAGGGTATCTGCTTGAGCCTGTGCCCTGGAAAACAACCAACCAAGCCTGGGCTCAAAGAAGACTTTTACAAGTCCCAGTCCTTAAAATACAATCCCCTCTCAGTCCTATGTAGATTAACCAGCAGACACCTACACTCAAGACTGACTCAACGTATGGGATTTTGTTGTCAACTTTTCATCTTTCTCTTGACCCCGGCATGTACTTCAAGACAGCAGTAGATCAGTTATAGTAAAAACAGATCAACTCAATGTCAGTGAAATTATTTACCCATAAGAGATTCTGGCCTCAATAACAGCCTAAAAGAGTGGAGACACATATTTTGGGAAGCTAATGTGATGCTGAAGTTTAAAGTGAGAAATTGTTTTGCCCGCTTCTGGTCTCCAGGAGGGGAATGGTTAGACAGAAGTTGCAAGCACAAAGACCTAAAGTCAAGTTTTGACATCAGTCTTTTACTGGGAATTATAAACTGAAACTGAAGTCCCAAGAATCGCACTGCAACCTGTATAAACTGGCAGCCTAGAACTACCTCTTCAATCTATATTATGTTTTCATCAGCCAAATACACATTGATGTGCAAATTGCAGCCAAGATTTGAGGAGCTAGGAAACCAAAGTTTACAAGGGGACATGAAAATTCATTTGCAAGGGGTTGTAGCAAGCAGCTGAGGTGAGGACAGAGAACATGATGTACAGCACACCGAAGTTACAGTTCGCCCTACCACCAGTTACTTTCCCAGTACTCTGGCACAGGAGATTTCACCGCTTCCCTGACAAAGCAGTACTAGAGGACATGAACTGACGTAATCCAGAGACCTGGCTGTGTTCTGGAAAAAGCTTATTAAATACACAGCAGCACTCTAAGCATAAGTGATGATGAAGTTAGGTATTCACCTCTTTATAGATATGCTTAGGCCATATGACTGCGGTGGCTGAGAAAATTCATGTATACAGACAGCACCTTTCTAGCCAGTTGACATGTTACTGGTGCCAAGATGTGAACATTACAGAAGACCCAGAAATTATAGCATTAATTCAAGTAATAAACTACAGTGACAGAAGTATTGGCCTACGTTAGCAACTTTATGGTTTTCTTCTCCCTCTTCTCCTTTCACGCCTTCAAATCACATCTCTGACAACTGCCTAACAGTCTTTTTCACTCAGTTGATGGGTTTTCAGAACAACAGTTCCTTTGCCGTCTTTATCCCTCAAACTAACCCTCTGCTAATCCATACTATGAAAACAAGTACTGTGGGTAATGTGATAAGGAGACCTTTGGGTAGATCAGGTGTCTCTGCTCATTTTATTTCTCTAAACCTTTTAAAGCATGGAAGGCAAGATGATAAACTGACAGCATACACAGCTAGTTGGGAGGGATGTAAATTATGGGCTTCGGAGTTCAGCTCTGGTGCAATGAGAATGAATGGCTTGTGAAAAACACATGGCAACATGGCTGTTTGCAGAAACAATATCCAGTGTAAAGACTGATGTGCTTTGAGTGCTGATTTTTGCAACTGACTTAAATAGTTGAAAGCATCTCTGCTATACTAAGTAACTGAACATACAGCTTCCCTACAGTTATCTACGGGCAGCTATGCTACCACCCAGGGAAAACTTCTGCCCTCGCTGAAGGTCATAGCTGAGTGACTAAGAAATATGCCATAGCACTCTAGGAATACAAAGAGCAAGAAGGGTGAAAAAAAATCCCCAGATATGCACATGCAGAAAGAGGCTGAACTTTGCCTCTATGCACTTATAAACCTATTCTCCTTCGTTACAGCACAGACCTATCAAGCCATACAGATTTATGGCTCTTCAAGGCTTGGCGGATTTGCGTGGGGAAAATGACAACTTCTGGTTGAGATTTAAGAAGCAAGCCATTTCAAAGTCAAACCTATTCAGAACTCAAGACTTACTGTCTGGCAGACATCCTTTTGAAATTGGGCTGTAGAGGACAGCAAGAGGGGAAAAAGGAAGCATGAAAAATGTCATTCATTATTAAGAGAGATGCTAAGTATACAAATCTCATTATATTGAAAACAGCAGAATTTACTCCCACAGAAGCAAGAGAAGAATTTATGACAGACACCTGGGTTACAGCAATCAGACCAGCAGAGGAGCTTGCCTGAAGGTTTGCTTAGTAGAAGGTCAAAGTCATGGCAATAAGATGCTTGCATTTGTCAAGGGCTCCTGTTCCACACTTAAGCCTTGCCCCTTTTTTCTGGCAATAGCATCATTAAACCTCTCCAAAGAGCCCTGACTGTAACTGAGAGGGGTGCTCCTACTAGCCTGAGAATTTTAAGGAAGGAAAGAGCCCTCCTGCAAACAGTAATAGAGATGGTGGGATCTGGGGAATGCAAGGACCAGTATTATTTACTGTATTTGTCAGGGACATGGACAGTGGGATTGCATATACCCTGTGGATGACACCAATCTGAGTGATGTGGCAGATATTCCAGAGAGAAGAACGTCATTCAGAGGAACCTGAACAGACTTGAGATGTGAGCCTGTACAAACCTCATCAAGTTCAACAAGGCCAAATGCAAGGCCCTGCCCCTGGGTCAGGGCAATCCCAAGCACAAATACAGGCTGGGTAATGAGTGGGTTGAGAGCAGCCCTGAGGAGAAGGTCCTAAGGGTACTGTGGATGAGAAAGAGAATACAAGACAGCAGTGCGTGCTTGCAGCCCAGAAAGCCAGCCATACCCTGGGCTGCGTCAAAAAAAAGCTTGACCAGGAAGTCCAGGGAAGTGATTCTCCCCCTCTACTCCACTCTCATGAGACCTCACCCACACTGCTGTGTTCAGGTCTGGGGCATGCAGCACAAGAATGTGGACCTGCTTGAACGAGTTGAGAGAAGGCCACAAAGATGCACAGAGCACCTCTCCTATGGAAACAGGCTGAGAGATTCGGGCTTGTTGAGCCCGTAGAGGACAAGGCTGCAGGGAGACCTCAGAGCAGCTGCCAGTGCCTAAAAGGGGCCTACAGGAAATCTGAAGAGAGATTTTTTACTAGTGCATGAAGTGACAAGACAAGGGGGAATGGCTTTAAACTGACAGAGGGCAGATTTAGATTGTGTGTTAGAAGCTGCGGCAGTCTCATCCCTGGCAGTGTTCAAGACCAGGTTGGATGGGGCTTTGCGCAACATGGAAAGCGTCCCTGCTCATGGCAGGGAGGCTAGAAATAGATGATCTTAAAGGTCCCTTCCAACTCCAACTATTCCATGATTCTATGGTGCCACTGACACTAGAAATCAGCTTAAGACCTCTCTGGGATGTTGAACTAGTGGCATGCAATGATCAAAAAAACCTCTTGGATTTAACACCAGCCCGGTTGAGGCTGGCTGGGACTGTAGTATTTACAGATGCTTGATTTGGAAATGGACTTCCAAGAAGCAAGACTATTCTAGGAGACAAGGTATCATTAAATTCCTATAATAAGAACTGTACTTGCTACGATTCCTAAAATATTGTAAACAGCCAGAGGATAAGTACACAAGATAAATTTAAGACATCTCCTTTAGTCACAAGATGTTTGAGGACAGAAATGAATACACGATAGTGCTCCTCTGAGCAAGGTTCAATACCTGGTTCCACCAGGCTATTTAGCAGCAACAATTAAGTGTGGGAGCTGTACAAGAGTTAACAGACCAGAAAGAGTAAAACGGGAATCACACCAAAACAGGAAACAAGAACCACAGCATCCTGCAATCAGTTAGCATAATTTCTTCCTTGTTTGCTATTCTCTGATGTGTACATTTAAAGGTTACACATGCATGGCTGAATGGCCATCTTGTTTGCAGGGGAATGTAAGCTTTGCTGCTATCTGGAGTTGCATTAATAATTCCTGGGGAAAGCTTAAAATTGTATGCTAGTATAATTCTCTGCCTAGAAAAGTTCATGAGCCTTGTTGCTCCAGGTGCAGTGTAGTTATAAAGGCAGAAAAACTTTCACGGTCTGTAGTCTAACGGGACAGACACATAAGAGCAGAAGGGATTAAACCAGACTGAATCAGAAGAGCATCAGGTCATTGTGTAAAAAGAGCAGAGACTCTCCTGCCTGTGTAAATAACTTTATGCAGGAGAAAAAGAAATACAAGCTGTCTGAATTTCATGGTAAACAAAGGGAAATCTCAGAAAAAGGATATACAGTGTATCTGCATTTGTCCTGGTGACACGTTTAGATTAAAATATTTAATTTCAATTTATTTTTTTAATGATAAACATCCCTGCTTCTTAAGTGACTACATTTTATATGTGAACTAGAATGCATCCGATTTATTTTTTGTTAATTGGCTGTTGCAAAGTTAAGTGTCTATTGAATCAAATACTGTTTTAAAACTAGTTGCTTTATTAAAGAAATACCTGCATTTCATGAGCAAACCAATTTACTTCAGATTATTACATTTATCAGATTAAAGACTGACTTGATCATTTTCCTAAAACCACTAATCATTTCCTCACTTCTCAATAGGAGAAAAATGGACATTGTTGCTACTTCATAATCCCCTTTTTCCCAGGGTTGAAAGAACTGGACTTTGAGCTAAAAATAAAATAAACCAAATATGCAGTGCAGCTGGAGGACTTGGATACTGACTCCCACTTGTTAAGTTTAGGTTTGTTTGGGTTTTTTTTAGGGAAAAACACTGACAGCAAAACTTACTGATTTAATTTACTCCGCACTGTTCTGTTTTTAACACAGCAAGGAACAGCTTCACATTCATTTTTTGTTATATATTGAAAACCCACCTGACTTTAAGGAAAATGTAAAAAGCAATTTTTAAAAAAATTGCTGGAAAAGGACATCAGTGATATGGGACACAGAAATACGAGTTCATGTGACAAAACACTGAATGTAAACTAGTTGGCTTTTCTACTTCTTCGTAAGATCCTGTATTTTTAAAACATTTGAAATGTTAACCAAGAGAGCTAGTTTGGCACTGAACAAAACATTATTCATGGAAGGGAAAACTAACTTTTAAAAACTTAAGCTCTCTTCTACAAAGCTCTGCAGGGGTTGTGTATTTCAAGACATACATACTTTAAGATGCGATTTCATAAGCAGCATAAGAAAATTAAAGATCAAAGATCTTTCCTTCTTGATGTCCCTACCGTGCTGCTGCTTCCCAGCATCACGCTGAAGTGGCCACAGTTGGTTATTTTACTTGTTTTTTGGAAGAGCAGCACTGCAGTGAGATGTGAGAGCTGACCTACCTCACCCCGTGGCTGCATGCTCATTAGCACTGACAGAAAGGATGGCTGGGAACGCGCTAACAAGGGCAGAGCACAGGCTGCACCAATGTGATCTTCAAAGGCCTGAACCACAGCCTTCATTTCTGTGCGTGGTAAAATGTGCAGTGCGTTTACTCATGAGTTTTCTGAGGCTATGGCTCAGTGCTTTTCCCAGTTTATTCTCTTAGTCTCAAGAACTGATGCTGTGTGGTCTCTCTGCATGACACTTTCTGGGTGCCCGTGCACTTGGTTAGCTATTTTTCACAAGCCACCATCTCTGCAGAAAATATAAAATACATGGTTCACCCAAATACCGCCCTTAATTACTCCTCTGGACCATGACACATTGGGATTTTGGTGACAAACCTGAAACTGTGGTGAGATTTTGAAGACTCTTACAGGGAAACCTGCCTTTTGCACTGACTTGTTCTTTGCTTTCAAGCCACCCGCCCTTAACAGTGTCTTTGATAAAAAGAGCTACTTCAAGAGGAGGTAATAACAGGGTGATGACTGCATTACCTGCCAATCCTCTGCATGCCTAGTCTCTCCTCTGCCAGGCAGGATGCCTGCCTTTTTTGTCCTTCTGATTCCCAGCGTATTCTCAAGCCACAGGCACACAGAAGCCTGTTACAAAGAGGACTGGAATGATATGCTCCCTGACAGAGCAGCTAACTTGCAAGCCACGGCTCACCATACTCACCACCCTCCAGATTCACCCCGCGGCTTCAGGCCAGCTCTGAGCTGGGTACTGCCTGAACCCACACTCAGCAACACTTGCCACTGGTTGCTTCAATGAAGTTCTTAAATTGTCCAGAGGAAAGAAAATGACAGCACTTTAAGGCTGAGTTAGGCTTGTTCAGCCTGGAGAACAGAAGGCTCGGGGGAGACCTTCTAGCAGCTCTCCAGTACCTGAAGGTGGGCTACAAGAAAGCTGTAGACGGAGTTTTTACAAAGGTGACAGGACAAGGGGGAATGGCTGCAAACCGACAGGGAGATTTAGATCAGTTATCAGGAAGAAACTCTTTACCATGCGGGTGGCAAGACACTGGCACAGGTTGCCCAGATGCAGCTGCCCCATCCCTGGCAGTGTCCAAAACCAGGCAGGATGAGGCTTTGAGCAACCTGGTCTAGTGGAAGGTGTCCCTGCCCATGGCGGGAGGGTTGGAACTGAATGAGCTTTAAGGGCCCTTCCAACCAAAACCACTCTATGGTTCTATTTTCTCTGTTTAAGGAGACAGCTTTCTTCTGCTACAACATTTCCCAAGTGGAGGCAGATGAGAAGCAACTATATTCCTTTCTATTAAGTGTCATATTCTCGGCATGTGATTTGCACTGACCGTATGACTGCTTCACGTAAGATGCCCTGCCCTATTTATTAGAAAAATGCCAGGCATAGCTAAAATGCCAATAGAGTGGGACTTACACTAAGAGCTTCATTTCAGGCTTACTTTAACACGTTAGCATAGAGCTAAAGGTTAAAGTGTCACAAACACTGAAAATGCAACAGGAAAACAAAGTTACAACAAAAAGCCATAGCAAAATACCTATGCAGATACATGCAGAGCATCTGAATTGTAACTACATTCATTTTGGTGGTTGCTCCATCCTAAAAAAATATTCACCACAGGCTTTCCTTTAAGCCTCTTATATTTTTTCTTTGCTGTTATTAGAGCAGAACTGTGAATTTTTTTTTTATTGGCATTGCTATTATTTCTCAGAGAGTGGATAGCTCATCTCTTAGTGTTCAATAGGATTAAAAACTGTATGGTTTCAGGCTACAGAAATCTTTCTGGTTAAATGAAAGAAAAGGGTTGATTCAGCTGGATTTTAATTCAGTTCAAAAGAACTATTTTTCCTCTTTTCTTTGGCTTTAGATGCATTTCATGTTACCCTGAGGCTCAAGACCATTAGATGAATGTATGCGATCTTAAGTTACCCCAGGGCCTCACCATGTATGCGTACACAAAGAGAATGAACCTAATAACAAGCAATCTCCCTGAGCTGTGGCAAAGATAACTAATAAAATGGTCAAGTTCTTCACTTAGAAACAAGAATCATCCCACAAACCAAACATTCTTCCACAAAGATAAGAGCAATTTTAATTAGGCTTTTCTTCCCTTTTTACCAGCACAAAGTAGTGATTTATGATCACATCTGCCACCCAACCACAAATTCGTGTCCCCAGCAGCTGAATTCTTAGGTAAGGGTCAGAAAAGTAGTAAATGGTGTATTTACAGCACTGCAAATAAGCAGAGCATCTGGCTTAAGCCTTGGGAAGTAAGAAGATGAAGGATCACAAGCATCTTACTGACTCAGCAAACAAAACTCTCATGTTTAGGAAGAAATCTCCCCTTACCTGAGACATCCTTTCACGATGCTTGGCTTCGAGTCTCTCCTTGGCTTTCTGGAAATGGGCATGCTCATTCTCATCTCCAGGTGTCTCCAAGTATTTGTCGACAGCATCAGGAGTGCTAGCAGCTGTGGTAGGGACTGAGGTGGAATTTTGAGGCAGGGAGAGGGAAGGAAGGGGGGAAGAAAAGCCAAATTTCTACTTTAGTACAGGTAAAACTTTACTTGGACCAAGCATGAAACACCTAATTTCCTCATAATAAATCCATTCCTTTAACCTCAGAGGAAGATATAAAAATGCTGTTTAAGTGGATATATTACACATAAAAAATATATATAAACATACAAGGAATTCACCCACCCTGTTTTATGTACCAGGAGAAGCCCTACAAAGAACAGGTCAGAAACTGCAGTCAACGCCAAAATTCCAAGGAAAAAAATGACTGGCAATGACAAGCACATAAGCCATTAAAAAGCCCTTTGCAAAGTTACATGCTTTGTATATTAGTTTATTTTTTAAAAGATAAACTGCAATAACACACATGGAGTGCAACGCAAATATGTTTAAAGCACCTATGGACCTCACAGTACCATAATGAAATGCCTCAAATCCTTCCCTTAGTGACAGTTTGGTCTCACAGATATTTATTTGTAACAAATTTGATTAAGAAAACCCCTCATGGATACTGGAAATAATCAACAACCTTGCACTAACTGCCAGCCATTCCTGTCGGATAATTAGGCAATACCTATCACACTGTTAGTGGAAAGATTTGTGTTTGGGGTAATTCAAGCAAAGCGAGCAACAGTTACCTCGCTACACAGTGACATCCAATGACCCCTGTATTAACTAGAGTAAGAGTTCTGTGCTAGGGCCGTAACAGACATTTAAAAAAACTCTCCAGTGATGATCAACTATTTCACATGAACTACACTGCTCCTAAATATTTTATTATATAATTAGTTTCATATCCCTGGTCACATTTACTTCAATAACTGCAAAGTTAGTCTAAAAATTCTTACAGACAAAGGCTGTACACATAGCTGTGCAAGATCTGTGGTCTTAAACACATTTGATTTCATGTACTATGGTTAACTTCACTTACAGAGGCGATACATTTTAGTTAACAGATATAATATATGTAGAAAAAAAAACCGTAACTCTCCCACACCTCAAACACCTCTCAGTGTCTTCAGCAAAAGCAAACTTTAATTTGAAGGTCAGACTAATAACGACCAGTATTTATTTATGGCTACTTTCCTTAACACAAGCTGAATTATAAACACTCTTATGCTAAATTACTTAATGAGAAATTAAAAAAACCCAGGTTAGAAGTACATGTTAGTCCCAACGAAATACATCCTCAAATTTTAAGAAAAACTTAACCCAAAATCCAACCTTTTCCTCCAATTTAACTTTAGAAGTACAACCCCAGAAGCAAAACAAAATAGCCCCAGAATGAACAGAAAGCCTTTGGCTTCATTTGAGATATTTCTACATGTTCTCTGCAACAGGCATGAATGGTTTTGTCTGCTGTTGGTATAGACTGCACAATGGATTTTGGAAGTTACTCACTGGATCAAAAGGAAAGGCTCTATTTATCTCAAAATAAACAAACAAAAATCTACCAGCATCCAAAAAAAAATCCAATTCACAAGTCCTAGGCAGTGCAAAATTTCACCCCTCCCACCATTTTCAGATTTGTTTCATAAATATTTAATGTTAAACTTCATATTGCAAACTTTGTTACTGAAGTACTGTAACAAACAAGCAGGAACAGCGAAGTTTCCTGACAAGTCACAAAAATTACCATAATGGAATGCAACTCTGCATGTTTTCAGTGGTTTCTCTTACAACTTGAGGCTATTTTAAGTCTCTGATACTGTTAAAAGCATAAAAATTTTCTTTCTTTTTAAACATTTAAACAACCTATCTACAATGATAATGCGGTTTGTGCTGAGATGCAGCGCTGCCTGCCAGAAAGGCTACATCCAGTACAGCAGATTCCAAAAACAAAACCCCAAAATTCTGGACTGAAAATAAGTGAAAACATTTCTGTAATGCTCAGAAGTATTTCTCTGTAAGTTTGCCTTTTAATCTCTGAAGCACCTGAAGGGGGCCTATAGGAATGCTGGGGAGGGGCTCTTCATTAGAGCCTGTAGTGACAGGACAAAGGGTAACAGGTTCAAACTTAAACAGAGGAAGTTTAGGTTGGATATGAGGAAGAAATTCTTTACTGTAAGGGTGGTGAGGCACTGG
>JANRGW010045742.1:0-15167 GCA_024733675.1 Psilopsiagon aymara | reverse complement strand
CTCCGGGCACACGTGACCGCGTGGCGCCGCCCCGGCCCGGCCGCGGAACTGCTCCGTGCCTGCCGAAAGCGGCGCGCGTGCGCTTCTCGGCGGCGGTCTGTAGGGTGTCGCGCGGCGCGCTGGTCGCGAGCCTGGCGGGTGCACCTGGGAGCGCGGGGTCCTCTCGGTGAAGTACTGCGAGGGCAGCCCCTCGCAAGATTTCAGAAGAAGTCAGCTGGTTAAATGTGCGCAGATGGAGTACTTTGAGGTAATAAAGATTGTGGCTACTAGCAGTGAAAAACGAATGCATCAAGCCAATCGCCCATCCGGGGTGAGCCGTTCACCAGACAGCTGAATATGACCTGTGCGTGTAAGATGCTGAGCGGGTTTCGCGCTGGGAACCCTCACTTCTGCCTTTGTAACCCCTAGTACCTCAGGTATTCCCTGCTGCTAAGTACCAAGCTATTTATAGTTTAGGAACTTCTCGTAAGAAATTTTAATTTAAAAAGCTGTTTCCCCTGTGCTGTGTGTATCAAGCTACATACTATACTGCATAGTGAAGTTTATCTTCTAGGGTATCTTACACCACAATTTAACAAGAGTTCTCTTTTAGCAAAGTAGTGTGCATTGACTTGAATGCATTCCTGTATGCAACATTTTTTTTGAAGCTCTGTTTTGCTTAAAGAAGACATTGTCATTTTAAGAGGAACATTGGAATACTATGGATAAAGCAAAATTATCTTTCTTATTATACAGGCATTAGTGAATCAACACGTAGTCTTTTAAATTACTTTTGCTGGCCAGCTCAAGGAAATCCTGTGTGGAATTTTATTCTTTACACTTCTTTTCTTCTGTTAACCTAGAAGTCACAAAGCTTTCATTTCTTCAAAAGTAGTCACCTGCTGCTTTGAAATATAGCAATATTTTTTGCTCTTTTGAAAACCAACCATTTCTCTATCAACTTGTAAACAAAGAGGCTTTATCACTTACAGTGTTGGGCATTCTGATTGTTTGGTTGGTTTTGTTAACCAACAGGTTTCAAAATACTAAGGTTTTTTTTATTAATTCAAACACCTTCCTCAGCTAGAAAGTTATGAATACATAAGCTTAATGTATCAGCTTTTGTAGGTAACAGGTTTATGCCTAACACATCTGGTAGCAACCATATCCACCTTATCTGTCCTGTAGACTGTTGGCAACGTACAGTTCTGTGCCAGAGGAGGGAGAGGACAGGAGTGTGCCATGATCTGATTGCTTCCTTCTCCATATGTCCAACTGCAGTAGAAATGAGCACCTGCCCGGCTGCCCACTTCTCCCTACCCCATCTCATCTGGCTGCTAATCTGTCAGACTGGGCTAGCACAGGCAGTTTCATACCCATCCATGGCTGGCTTTATTACCAGCTGCCGCTGCCATTACTTTTACTTATGGTGGCACCATCACATCTTCAGGGCTGGGTGCCGAGAGCTGGAGGCTACCTGTTGTCAGAGCCCTAGGACTGATGCACTGACTTAGTTCTGCAACACTATGACATGGCCTTCCACCAGTCAAGTCAGAAGAAATAATTAAATTTTAAAAATAGTAATCCTGGAGATGGGAATTTATCAGTTGTAACCGAAGTGTGAAGAACAGCAACTCAACAAAATTTGAAAGAGAATTAAAAGTGGCAGGTCCTAGCCACTTTTAAATATTTACATGATTCCTGAAGCTGAGAATTTTGTCTTTGAAGGCTAATTTGGGGGGGGGGGCAGGAGGGAAACAAAAAAACCTAAAAGCCCTTTTTATTTTGACTGAAGGAAATAATTTCACACCTTTGGACTTAAAAGACATGTACAGTATGAAACTCTACATCCACAAGTGGCTGGAAATGGCCGAGGATTTTCCAAACTGAACTGCAAGACTTGTGCCTTTCATCTCCTAAAATGAACTGAAGATTTTGCTAGTGATTCTCGTACAGTACACATTTCAGGCACTAGAACAAAATACATAAATCAGCTTCCATCTAATTGGTTCTCTGCAGACTTGAATCCTCTGCAATTGAGAGGGCAAGAGGCAGTGGGCTGAAACACAGGAGTTTCCTCCTGTATGTCAGGAAATACTTCTCCACTGTGAGGTGACTGAACATGGGCAAAGGTTGCCCAGAGAAGTTGTTCAGCCTCTGGCTTTGAAGACATTCAGAAGCCATCTGGATGTGGTCCTGGGAAATTGGTTCTAGGTGACCCTGCTTGGGTGCAGGGCTTGGATAAGATGACCTTCTGAAGTCCCTTCCGATCACAACCATTTTGTGATTCTGTGTTTAGAACAGAATTTACAGTCATTATTTGCTAACCTGCTGTATTCTAATGTGCCTGTAGAAATATTTTATGTAGTTAAAACAGTTTGCTGTTGCTGCTAGATATCTACCATATCGAATTACCTTTTCATATTCTCTTTTGCATTATATGATTAATAATAATACATATTTTTTTGATTTTTCTGCAACAATGCTGCAGAGAAACTCAATGTTTTAGCAAGAATGAGAAGGGAGGATGGGGAGCTGGGAGCTCAAGAAAATTTTTTTCCTGTGTGGTAGGTAATTCCTTACTAGAAGCGTCCATGTTACAAGATGTAGCATGTGCTGTTTTCCGGATAAATAATAAATCATTACACTAATACTAAGGTTAAATTATCATGGAGAAATAATGGAATTATACCATGTAAATTATTTATAGCAAATTCTTATTTGTGGATGGTCACTCTGATATGACTTTGACGAGAATACTAGAGGAGGAGCATATTGCTTGTGTCAGAGAAGGACATATGTGTTGGTAAGGCCATTTCTTTAATTGTGTAGACATAAGCAGCAAACATCAAAATTAGGTATTGAGCCAAGGAGTACAGACTATTGTTATGGATGAGCTGGGCATCATGTAAATATATACAGCAAAAATTAGTTACAAAATTTGAAATATTAGTCCATGATATCATCTACGGTTGCCTATGAGTGTAAATTGCAACTGTCCAGGCTTACATGCTTAAAAGAAATTTTCTGTAGTTCCCTGGTCCATAGCTGCAGGATATGGATTATTTCCCACTTTTGGCTAGCAGTTGGAGAAGTGGATTTCGGTTTGATCTGCCCGTAGTTTATGTACAGCTGTGAGAGTGAATGCTCAAAAAATGTTGATGGTTTTGTTTCAGATTTATCTGTGCAATGATGGAAGATAAAGTTCCATAATTTCTATTTGCGGGAGATCATGGGCAGCGAAACAACGACCAATGTGATCAAGCGTTGACAGTTTACTGTACGCAAACACCGCCTTTTATAGAAAGGTTTCAGAATTCTGGAACATTCGATACATCCGATTGGCCAACACCTCTTAGTCGGGTGCTAGCAATTGCTTAATGATTGGCTTCAGCTTATGAAATGACCATAGCGACAGGCTAACACCTGCCCCTCTGCTCTGCAAGCAAGGCCCGCCCCGCGGCAAGCGGATCCGGCCCGGGGATGTCCCGCTCAGTGTTTTCTCCAAGCCAGCCTCCTCTTCATGTCTACACGTAGGCGTCCTCTGTTAACCCTCTCAGCTGCCTGGGAAGCCTTCTGCTCACTGCTCGAGTGAGACGAATTTAAAGGCTGGATTGCTCACATGTCCATTCTCAACAAGAAATGCTTCCACATCTGTTAATAGCTGTCAAGTAGATTATATGCAAATACGATAGTTAGTATTCAGGAACATAGTGTCATTCACTGCAAACTAAAGAAGGTGGTATGCGCATTTCCCTTTTTTTTTTTTTCTTAGAGGAATAGGTTCTGGGGTAGATTTCACTTCAGGTTTTCTGCTCAATGCATTCTTGGGGTACTTCTTTACAAGGTGCTTTACTGTTAAGTACTTGAAAATATTGTAGCTAATTTAAGCAAACATAGGTAAATGAAAATAGTTTAAAAACTATTTAAATGTCAAAACCTATTAAAATAGCAAGAGTTATTGTTGAGTTGTTAGTGCATTAGAGAAGATCTGGAACATTAGTATGCATATGTTTTCAAAAATCGTATTCTTGATGAATTGTAATAACTAGTTGGCTTGAATGGTTTTCTCTCTTGCTTGATGTGAAATTATCTTACAGCAGGGGAAGGAACTAGGGAAGAGTCAGCTGAGCATTAGCATTTCCTATGTGGTTTTTCAATTTCTATATTAATTATAAAAAAGTTGCTCAGTATAACAACTCTGTATTGCAAAATGTAGGATGCACAATAGCTCCACTTAATGTTGATTAGAGACACATGGCTGTTTGATCATCAACTTGACAAAGCTACTAAAGTAATCTCTGTAATTAATTTTAAATGCAAGAATTGTAGAATCATAGATTCATAGAATAGTTTGGGTAGGAAAGAACCTTTAAAGGTCATCTAATACACCCCCCCTGCAATGAACAAAGACGCCTTCATCTGAATCAAGTTGCTCAGAGCACCATCCAACCTGACCTTATATGGTACCAGGGATGGGACATTTACCACCACTCTGAGCAACCTGTGCTGGTGCCTCACCACCCTCAGTGTTAAAAAAATTCTTCCATACATGTGGTCTCAGTCTTCCCTCTTTTAGTTCAAAACCATTACCCTTTGTCATGTCAAAACAGGCCCTGCTAAAAAGTTTGTCTCCATCTTCCTTAGAAGTCCCCTTTAAGTACTGAAAGACTGCAATAAGGTTTCATTGCAGCCTTCTCTTCCAGGCTGAACAACCCAAGCATTTTCTCTTCATTTCTGTGGCCATCCTGTGGATCCATTTCAGCTTCAGCTGTGCCTTGGCCTTCCTGACCCCATCTGTGCACAAGTAGACTGTCCCTATACTCTTTCCAGGATACCTGCTGCTGCTTCCACTGCCTGTGCATTTATTTCTTGCCATTTAAATTGACCAGTGGGTCTTGACTCAGCCAGGCCAGTCTCTTCCATTCCTTTCCTGATTTCCTACACATGGAGATTAAGAGCTCTGTGGAAAGCGTCCTTAAGGATCTGACACCTCTGTTCTGTTCTCCCGTTCCTAAGGACAGTTTCCCAGGGGGTCCTATTGACTAAATTCTTTCCCAAAATTCAGGGTCCTGACTTTACTGTTTGACTGAGCCATATCCCTCAGGACTGCTGACTCCACCAGTGCAAGAATGAGAGTGAACTCTCAGAAATTATTATACCAATACTGTGGCAAGACAGAGGACCTGTGTAATAGGCTGTTTGTATGATTGTGTAGTAGGACATGTATTAGCAAGCATGCAGGAGAAAATTGGAAAATAAGATTATCTAAAAGTGATTACCTTCAAGCAAATGGCCAGACTATCACCTGTGCTGGGAAAACAAAGCTACCTTTGATATCTCCAGAGAAAAAGACAAGTCAATACCTTCCATCACATTCAACTCCAATGAATGCCACAGATGCTTAGAATGCAGAGGGACAAAGATATTGGTAGTAGATGCAACTCTCAGGCATATACAGTTAAAAAAAAAAAAAAAAAAAAACCACAATCTGACTTTAAATGAAAGGCCTAGAATTTGATTTGAATTAAAGGCCTAGATTTCTAACCATACTTTTATTGATTTAGTTAAAGTGGTCATTACTTTCTGCATAGTCACGTATCATGTCATTAAGCATAAGATACAGGAGTTAGCAGAATAATCCAATTGTTAAGCAGTAGATCAGTTGAGATCATAATATAATGGTTTTAAGCTAAAAGAGGGGAGATTCAGGCTGGATGTGAGAAGAAAATTCTTAACAATTAGAGTGGTAAAATACTGTCAAAAGTTGCCCAGAGAAGTGGTGGATGCACCATCCCTGGAGAAATTGAGGGCCAGGCTGGATATGGCTCTGGGCAACCTAATGTAGTTATAGATGGTGCCTGCTTATTGCAGGGGAGTTGGATTAGAAGTCCTTTGAAGGTCCCTTGCAACCTAAACTATTCTATGATTCTGTGATAGCCTGCCAAGTCTGTTGAGCAGTATTGAAGGTAAGCCCATTATTGTGATCTCAGAGTTATCTGTTTGGAGAATTAAGGGAACCAGGACACCTATTCATAAATCGAAATTGAATATGCTTTCAGTCTGAACGGCGGTGTTACCGTCAAGGAGAATCATACACAGACAACACGGAAAATCTTGCAGGCTCACAGCAGTGCTTAAAAAAAAAAAAAAAAATGAACCACTGTTTAGAGACCCAGAAACTCATTTAGCTGATTTGTGATCAGAAATGAGTTAGCAGACAATTTCACTAGGTTCTGCTATCTTCATGTACTCCGAAAGGACATAACAGGTATAACAATGCTTCAGGCATGCAGCGAGGTTGATGTTGATACCATATTTCCAAGGCATTCACAGGTCTATCACTGTGCTAGGCCTTAGGATGTGTTTACATGATAGTATCAGTTGGTAATCAAAAGAAAAGAAGCATTGTTGTGAAAATTGCTGCATTATCAAAATATAGCATCATCACGTGAGATCCAGGTTGTGACAAAGGACATTTTCAGTTATTGTTCTGTATTTTAAAATTGTCTCTACTGTATCATCTGTGTATATCTCCTGTGCTTTTATGGGGTTTAGTTGTAGAAACTCCTAAATTAAAATAAAATAAAATAAAACTAAATTAAATAATTTAAACTAAAAAGTAGAATTATTAAAAAGAAAAAAACCAAAACAGGTTAAAGTGTTAAAGAATCCTTATCAGCAGGAAATGGAAGGTTAATTACTGGTGTTAGGCTTGAAACTCAAGTGCAAGAATTCAAACTTAAACAGAAAAAGCGAGATGGTGTTTACCTTTATCAGCAGAGAGCCTGTTTCATTTGAGCTGGGTTTTGGATGAATTTGCTAGCTACACTTGAGAGACGAAATCAAAACTCAGATTTGACTGTAGTGGGCGCTACTTACTCACTTTATGTTAACAATAGTGGCAACTGCAAGTGCCTGCAGTTCAACAGTTCACAGCAGCTTGTATAATTTTATATGCAATACAGAATATAGGAGAGTCAACTTGAAGAAAAACACAAAGAAGACAGAATAGATTTATACCTGAATTTGCTCAAGAAGCACAAAATGTGACTATCAAAAATTCCAGTGTATGTAGCAAAACAGGTAATTTCTGTTGCAGTTTCAGCTAGCATTGCCCTTTTCCAGTTAAATCTATTTGTTGCTGGTGCGCCTGTTCCTCTACTTCTGTAGGATGAAGCAAAAGTTTATTGAGCTGTTGCTTGGCCTCAGACTTACTGCTAGGGTACGAGGAAAGCCATCCTTACTGTGTAGTCTTGTCTACATATCTGTCCTTACATATTGTGTACGTCACCAATTAAGGAAGAATTCAATTGTCATATTTTTATGCTTTTAGTAAAATAATACAATACGAAATTTTACGGTGATTTAAGATGTTTGAAGGGTGCTGGAGGTTGGCGCATTCACAGAACTTCACTTTGAATGATGGATTCATATATTGCTGGGCACTGCAGAGCAGTGTTTGGTAACTTCCTCCTACAGACGTGGCCATAGCTGCTACAGCTGCTTGCCCTTCACTCAGGTTTCCCATGGAGGTGTTCCATTCAGAAAGTAACTAGCTCCAGGTTTCAGTTTCTCATGCATGATTGTATAAATACCTTGCAATAGCTTTTTTTAATGGAATGTTAATACCATTCTGTAAGTAGCTCTTTATTTTGAATCCCTGCTTTCAGTCTGAAGAAAAGAGCTCCCAAAAGTATTTACCAGACAAAAGTTATTGCTAGTACCTTGTGATTAACAAGTCACATTTTAAAGAACCTAACTAATAAATGAAAATTAATGTGTAAACTCACAGCATACATAATAAGTAAATCCATATGAGTTACAGCTACAGCAAAATTACAAGTTCTGGTGGTACAACCTATTACAGCTTTTCAGAAAACTCAGAAGTTAATAACATGTACCTCCAGTACAGAGCATGCTAGCCTTTAGCAGAATCAGTTATTTATTTCCCTTGCAGCTGTGTTTACAGCTGTGTCTTATTTGAGAGTTCTCCCTTGGGTAGTTAGTTGGTTCTGCTTAGTGGTCCTTTTACAGGTTTTTTGTTCGTATTGAATATGCAGCCTTGAACTTTGCCTTCAGAGCTTCAGAAAAGGTTAAAAACCCAAAGCAGTCCTAAAACTGCTAAAGTACACAGAAATTTTAGAGTATCTTTAGAAGCCTTTTTCCTTCTACAGAGAATTTGAGTTTGCTATAATTTTGCAGAGATGTAATAGGAGAGAAACTAAAAGCAGACATTTTGCACATGTTCCTCTTTCCTACTTCCAGTTCACATATAGTCATGTAGTAAAATATGCAGCAGCATCAACTCTGCTTTGTGTTGCTTTATCTTCGAAAAGCACATCAATAAAGGTAACGCCTTGTCCCAGGACTAAAACTGCTCTTTCGAGGATCCAGTTAGAAGTATTCTTTTTCACAGTCCCTATGGGGGATGGGTGGGGGGAAAGGAAAGGGAGAAAGGAGGAGCAAAAAACCCCAGGCAACTATATTTTAACCTTTTTCAAACAAATGAAGAAGTACTCAGTTCCCAGAGTGACAGCAGTTACTTGTTCCTTTCCTTCCTGAACAAAAAGGGAACAATTAAAAGGCCTGTCTGTTATTTCCTT
Source organism: Psilopsiagon aymara (assembly GCA_024733675.1). Classification (NCBI taxonomy): domain Eukaryota; kingdom Metazoa; phylum Chordata; class Aves; order Psittaciformes; family Psittacidae; genus Psilopsiagon; species Psilopsiagon aymara. The sequence continues at coordinate 6,582 of JANRGW010045742.1, read as the reverse complement.
TTACAAGTCGTGTACAACTTTTATGAATACAAGCAGAGAGTTTCATGTCCATTTGGTGTATAAAACATGTTTCCCTTTTCCTATGGGAATTTCAGACTTGTGTTCTCTCTACTAGAAAGGTAGGTACGCATTTTATGTCACAGTACACCTAACTTGCCTCCAAAATCCTTGAGGATCCAAAGAACTGAACCTGGTATTTTGTACAAACCAGTATGATTTGTAGGCTGCACCCTCAGGCCTTTGGCTGATGACACTAATTCTTCCCCTTTGTGGGAGCATAAGATGACATGTCCTGAAAACTTTGGAGGCATAACTTTAAGTACTGTCAGCTGAACATCTCAGTGGTGGCATGAGGATGCCAATATGGACCTTTCTAAGCATTTGTGTGTGGTAATTCTCTTTCTTGCCATTCTCCCACCAGCAGGCCTCCCACTCGCCTAATTCCAGACACTATCTGTGTTTTCTTTCTGTGATTGGGAGCTCATTAATACATCTGCAGTATTACTTAGTCCATTGTCCATAAGTCACAAGTTACTCACAAGGCAGGAGAAGATAATACATAAAAACATTGCATTCAGAGAAACAGCAAGTGCCGTGAAGGAAAGTTGGGAGTTACTTCATGATTTCTGTGGGTGTCTTCTGGCATCCAAATCCAAGTGTCATATTCTTTTTTTGTTACTGTGCACTTAATTCTTTGTAATTTTGAGATAAACCACAATTTTATAGAGTAATAAATACTTACTTACATGTATTATACAGCAGAGCTCAGCTTTCTTTGCTGCTGCTTAACAGTAGCAGTGTGCATGTGTATGTGTACTTTTAAAAGGTTGGGTGATCTATATTAGAAGCATTGAAGAACGCTGATGTAAGGGAATAAAATTTACATGATGCAGTGTGAGGTTTCCAGCTGTGAATAAGGTAGAGACTGGTTCTTCTGTAATTATGTTGATATTTTCCTGACCATTTTTCTAGTGCAGTACGCTGCACTAAGGTGAAGCAGAGCATTTGCTCAAGCAGCTGTCTGTAAGCTCAACAAAGCTCTGCTCTCAGTGTCAGGCATGTCAGGAAATGCACATCCACAGGACTGCATATGCCTTAGTGCAGTAAACAATGTGAGTGCTAACTGGAAACACACCACAGAAAACGACCCACAGCAAAATATGTCGTTTGTTAACAATTTTGGAATCATTTGTAAGGTTCTTTAACATTACCCTTCATTTATGTCATTGTCTTCACTGCGTCTTGCACAGGCTTTTCCCATATGGAGCAAATTACTTTTCTGGAGAAAAATACAGTCTTAAAGAAAAATGGAATTTTTAATCTGAAAAGAAACGAGCATTTTGCAGTTTCTAAGAATACTAAAGCTCTTTAGAGCATCAGGTAACCAAAACTTATCATTCCTACAAAGTTACTTAGTATTATTTTCTTTTAAAAGATTAGGAGAGTGAGAAATGGAACTGATTTTGTGGTTTTGCATGATTAAGGTTAGATAAGGCCCAGAAGCTGTAAGCCTTGATTCTCAGCACTCCCCTTTGGACTCTGCATGTACTTGTCATTATTTCATAAATAGAAGAATTGTTGTAATTATGTAAAACTAGTGACTGTTTTCTGTTTTCCAAAATATTTTGTTTCTTGGGATTGATTTCTTGTGGTGCAGCCAAAAAAGCCATGAAAAACATGAGAGCCAAACAGTTGCATGGCAGGGAGTCCTTAACCATGAGAGACATGTTGAAGGACTGTCAGGAAAACAGCTGACAACACTGTATTTTGCAATCATCTGTTTCTGAAGCACATACTTATATTTCATGTAATCAGTATGCCAGTGTCCTGTTTAGCCTGTAGCAGTAATCTTTTTTTAACACTTCCTGCAGACTTCAATAATATATATAAAAAAGGCACAAGATGACTCTCCTAGAATAAACTTTCTACTATCAAAGAAAGATTGATGAGTTTTTGATTTCTTTACATATATATTTCCACTAGTGCATCATGATTTTATAAGTAGATGGTTTAGATAGAAAATATGTCAGATACTATAACTAGCCTTTTCAAAAGCAATGTAAGGGATCAGTATACTAAATGGCAAATGCATCCTTTCTTCTGCATATCTTTATGAAAATGCAAAATTTGTAATCAGGAGAAAGTATACAACTGTTAGATCCATGTAATACATAACATAGAAGAGCAGCACAGCTGTCCTTAGCAAGAAAAGCTTAGCAAAGTTCTCTGTAAATGTTAAATGTATTAGCTGCTCCAAAGCACTAATATAAAATCTTGGTGCCAGAAAGATGGTATAAAACATTCAGATTGGCATCCATCTTAAAGTGAAAATTGTTGAAATTGATAGGAGAGTACTCATTTTGCTGATTGTTTGCTGAAGCAAACCACCAAGTTGAATGTAAACTAAACAAGACCATATATATGTCAAGAAGGAACAAAACAAAGGGTAAAGAACATTCTTTGCCTATTCAGCTTATTGAACTGGGAACCATTCCTTACAAAGTCAGAGCAAGAGAAGCCAACCTAAGACATTAAAAGAAAAACAAAGGGAAGTTCAGCTGAAGCTCAACAAAGGTACGACCACCAGGGGTCCCAAAGACCCTGGAGACCCTCACTCAAAACAAACTGCTGATGCTCTAGAAATTAGTAGCCCATATTAGGATCATAGAAAGGGCTGGAAAGACCTCAAGATCATCAAGTTTCAACCCCCCTGACATGGGAAGGGACACCTCACATTAAACCATGTCACCCAAGGTTCTTGTCCAACCTGGCCTTGAGCACTGCCAGCAATGGAGCATTCACAACTTCTCTGGGAAACCCATTCCAGTGCCTCACCACCCTCAGAAATAAGAAAGAACTTCTTTCTTATATCTAACCTAAACTTCCCCTGTTTAAATTTGAACCCCTTACCCTTTGTCCTATCACTACAGACCCTAATGAAGAGTCCCTCTTCAGCATCCTTGTAGGCCCCCTTCAGATATTGGAAGGCTGCTATGAGGTCTCCATGCAGCCTTCTCTTCTCCAGGCTGAACAGCCCCAACTTTCTCAGCCAGTCTTCGTATGGGAGGTGCTCCAGCCCCCTCATCATCCTCGGGGCCCTCCTCTGGACTTGCTCCAACACCCCCATGTCCTTTTCTGTGTTGGGGAACACCAGAACTGCTGCACACAGTGCTCCAAGTGGTATCGCATGAGAGCATGAGTAGAGGGGCAGGAGCACCACCTTCAACTTGCTTGTCAAGCTTCTTTTGATGCAGCTCAGGATGCGGTTGGGTTTCTGAGCTGTGAGCACACACTGAAGCTGTTAATTAGTTCTAGGAAGAAATTTATGTAGACTATTTCTGGCAATTATAATGTAGATGTATGAAATGAATGCTTATAAGCACGAAACTTGTAAGAATTGACAAGCACATTAGGAGGAGCTATCCCCTGTGTATCCTGTGCCACAATGAATAAGGCCTGCTTCTTGATGCTATGTTGGTATTAAGGAGTTTATTCTCCTGACTTGCAGTGGCAAAATAATATAAAAATTAAAAGAGAATGGAACAAAATTTAGGGAAGTACAGCTAGAATCCAAATCTCTGTATTAGTGAAACTGAAGGGAAAATAGCATTGTTCCATTTCAGCAGCACTGATGAATTACAGGTAAAAAAGTTTGCATCAATTTACTTTTCTTTCCAGTTTTGTAATATATAGTAATTCCCTTTGTAATGCATTGTAATGCTGTAAGACACTGGGAGATTTATATTTTATTTATTATGTATTTATTTATATATTATTCATTTATTTATTATTTTCTTATTTTATAGTGCTTTTTTAGAAACGTGGAAGGAAAATGCACTTCAAGTGTTCCTTACAAGCAGTGTCATGAACAAGCAGCACTGCTGATACACACTGCTTAATGATGTGTCATAAGGACAACACAACACTTTTTTTTTTTTCTCCATTTATCCAGTAATGAAAGGTTTTTCAGTAATACTTCTGTAGCCTGTAAAATTATTTGCGGTCTTTTTAATACAGTGAAGTGTAAAAGGAAGCTTTAGATGCAAGCAGTATTAGAACTTTCATCTGACTGCAAATGAAGTTTATTATGCCTGAATCCAGTAAGTATTTTACATATGTAATTTGCCATAAAGAATAAATCTGAAAACATTCTGGACTTAATAGAATTTCTACTTATTAACTCAGGAACCATGTTATGAACCAGTCATTCAATCCTTATTTTACGTTTTAGTGTAGTAGAAGGGAAGTTACACTTTTTCACAGGATATGCAATGCAGGATGCTGAAGATTGTCTTTCAGGAATCTACAGCTATGATCTTGATGAATACAAAGGTTCAAAATTAATGCTATTTGGAGTTTAACTAAAGCAGTGTCAAATGGCAATTCAAGGGCTGGGTTTGTTGTTTTGGGGTTTTTTTCTTTATAAATATAGCATTTTTTGTCAGTGTTGTTTCTGGAATGCAAACTGGTGATGAGAATAGTTACCTATTCAGGTTGTGTCCTCGTAGAACTCCCAATTCCGTATCACCTCCAACACATCAAAGATGTATTGCGAATATCATATTGATTCATATTAGAATATCCTATACAGAAATACAATTTTAAGTGCTTTTTAATGCATATTATACTTCATGGGAAAAACAAACAAACAAACAAACCAAAAAAAGAAAAAAAAAAAAAGAAACAGAACAGTTGCTTAGAATATCATTGCTTTACAAATCTGAAAACTGCAAAATCGGTTTTGGATTCTGAACGTATAGCGTATTATAGCAATTTTTTCCATAAGAAGACTGCTTTGAGGCATGTTAGATACCAGAATTTAGACAGCTCTACAGAAGTTTGTTTCTTTTTGTTATAATAGAATGAAGATGGATATAGGAAAAGGTTACCTTTCTTTATTGATATAGCTGCTGCTGTAAGTTTACAGCTTATTTACGAAGGAGCGTAGAGACCTAACTGGAATGTGGCTTACTTAGGAGTGCCTCTTTCAGGTGTCTCCTTACTTCATTTACTGAAGGCAGCTTTGTCTCAGTGCGTGAGGTTCCTTGCTGAGAACTTTCCGAATAAAAAACTAATTCTGTGCCAAATGTCAGTTCTCAGAATACAGCATTTCAGATCCCACTTAAGACTTCTTAGCTCCACAGAAGAGCATAGCTCAAAAAAGTGAGTAAATGCAGGCTCAGCACAGGTCCTCTTAACAGTATCATTTTCAGTGTTCATACAACACCTGGAACTTTAATGAATACACCTTGAACTGTTCCCAGATGTTGTGTATAGAGGTTGGTGGGAGAAGTATCTTAATAGTTTCCAAAGTATTGATAAACTCATTAAATTTTGAAGTATCCCCTTCTTTCATCAGGTTCCCTTAAAAAAAAAAAAAAAAAAAAAAAAAGATATTGAGAGTGTGTGATCCAGTGACAGGATATTTCCATGGTATATGAGATATTCTGGCACAACAGGCATGTGAACCTGAGTTGACTGTAGCTGAGGTACCCACCCGCGTACTAGACTATGGATTTATTCACTCTGTCTCCTCAAGAATCCTAGTTTAGGTGAATTAATATAAATGGAACAACTCTGGTGAGAAAGATCAAGATATCTATCCTAGAGCTTATAAAAAGTTCTTCATAAAAAGGCGCATACAAGAGAAATACAGAAAACTGACACATTTTTGTATTTCATGAAATGATGAGAAACAGAAAGAACATTGAATCAGACAACTTCTTATCTGAAAAGGTACATATACATTATGGACTGTTTCATCTGTGTAACAGTTATGGGTAAGATCCAGCTTCAATCAGTGCTCCAGTGGTTCCCATGGATCTGGCTTGAGAAGGGAAGAGAAAGGTCACTGCAGTTGGGTGTTGTTGAATGGACAGTCACAAGATAGGCAGTGGCATATTCATCACTGAAGCAACTGTGAAGAGGGGAATAGCAAGAGAAGGGCCAGAGGGCAAAAATCTGACCTGTTATATGATGTGTTTTATATGTGAATGGGTGAAGCGTGGGAACTTTGAAACTAAGGGTAACTCCTACGGAGAATTTTTTTTGCTTCTCAACTTCACTGGTTTCTAAATGGATGAACAACTTTGTACATTGGGCAATTCTGTGATATCATGTGTGCAACTTACAAGCTTTTGGTACTGCAGAAAGAGCTGTGAATTTTTTTTTTGGTTGACCATGTTTGTTGTTTCCAGCAGAGTGTACAACCCGCAGGGTGTTCAGCCAGCAACCTTAACTGGGTCCATTAGGATACACTCAGAATTTTATTTTCTCTAATGATGAGCCAGATTTGAATTGATGCTTCATATTGATGGGAAAAAATGTGTTCATTCAGTTTGCTTTTGGGTAGATAGGGAAGGAGAACATCAGTAACACAGTTTACATTTTGGGGGGGTTGTATTTCTTTATTACTGTCTAAGATATATTTGCCTTCCAGTTTTCACATCAGTCTTTGAAAACAAGAATTTTGTTGGCATTGGGCATGAAAGGTGACATTATGAATAGTTAGGGTTGGAAAGGACCTTACGATCATCTAGTTCCAACCCCCCTGCCATGGGCAGGGACACCTCCCACTAAACC
>JANRGW010045741.1:45230-62516 GCA_024733675.1 Psilopsiagon aymara | reverse complement strand
AAAAAAAAAAAAAAAAAAAAAAAAAAAAAAAAAAAAAAAAAAAAAAAAAAAAAAAAAAAAAAAAAAAAAAAAACAGAAAACCCATAGAAAGTGCCCAAAACCAGAGGCATCCTTGATGGGACAAATGTTTGTACACAACTTGGAATTATTATGGAAAAGGAGACTGGAGTTCTTAGATGACCATCACTCCCCAAAGAGATGCAAATAGAGCCCAAAAGTGTCTATATTCAGTGCCAAGTCAGAAATGACCGTAGTTGTAATGCCAGGGCTCTTGGTACAGAGAAGATATATGTATTTTTCAGATGGTAGTCTGACAATGTTCTCTCCCTTCTTGCCTTAGATATCTCAGGAAGTTGGCAATCAGGAGTATATACAGAATTGACTGAACTGCCTTACGTATTTGTTTCACAGTAATGATCAGCTGAAGTTTTTTGAGCTGTTAACCATGAGCCAAGTCTTTCAAGATGACTTCATGTTTTCAAGTTAAATTTGCTTTGTGAAGGATTTCATACCACATCACAGTCGTATTTGGTGCAGTTTCCAGCACCAGAATAAGTGATGTACAAAAATCCATGCCATGGTATTGGATATCTGCCAAGCATTTTTTTTGGACATGTGAATTTCACGTAGCCTCCAGTTTCCAAGCCACTCCTAGCAAATTCTTTTCTTTTAAACATAACAACCTGTTACCTTTTACTTTCAAATCCATATCTTTATAGTCATGTTTTCCCTAGTCTTTTCTGGAAGAACTCATTTAAAACAGAGATGTAACAAAGGTAAGGAAGCACTAGTAGACGTCAAGAATTTCTAATGGGAAGAATTTGAAGATGTTGAATTCGAGGTTGGAACTAGATGATCTTAAGGACCTTTCCAACCCTAACTATTCTACGATTCTATGATTCTAAGACCAATGACCTTTCTTTCTTTGTTCTCAGAGGTACAATCCTACAGCAGATTTCTTCAAACACTAGAAAGCAAGATCTTTTGCCATGCCACTTCACTTCTCGGCGTCCTGTGGGAACACAGTCTACAAATAGAGCCTCAGGACTAAATAGCAGTAAATGCAGATGTAATGTATTTAGAAATAAATTATCAAATATCTTGTGTTTGTAAGAAGAAAATCGAAGAAGGCACTATGAGACTACACTGTCTTTGGTTTTTTATTCCATAAAAAGATTGTATGTAGGTGGTTTTTGAAAAAAGGTACATGGGTAATAGCCCGCATGTGGTAGGCAGGAAAACCCAGAAGAATTAATCTTTAATTAAAAATAATCCCACTTGCAGTGCTGTATGTCTGGGAGAGACACGCAAGTAAGTGTTGCATCAGACGCAGACAAAACCGCAATATTCCACATTCACCCAAAGTTTTAAGAGCACCAGTCTGCCAAAATAAGTCTTATTGGCTTGTGTCACTCCTTGGAGACCACTCTGTTACTGATTGTATTGCCATTTCTAAGACATAAACTTCCTCTTTCCAGGAGCTACCCTTGAGATTTTATCTAACAGAATAGGCAATTTTTTGCAATAATCTGTAATCAAAATCTTTGTACACTGTTTTATTGACTGTTGTGTTCTGCCTCCATATTTTTTCATACACTTCACCTCATTCAGTTTATCACTGTTGCATATATGTTTCTTCACACAATGTCTATGCTACACTGAAAATAGAATGCTACACTGAAAATAGAAGGTCCGTGACAGACTTGATAGGAAATCGAAAGTGCTTATTTTATCCTTGCGGATCTCAAAAACTATTGCCTTCAGAGGTGAGCAATATGAATTACAACCATAACAGTGGAAAGAGTGTTCCCTGTATGAAATTAAAATGCAGTAATTTCTGTTACTAGAATCACAACAGCTGGGATCATTCTCAGCTGGCAAGCACAGCATGGAAAGATAACACTCTTCTAGGTAAAACCTTGGCCCTGATGTAAAGACAGAAACTACTTTTTATCTCAATGGAGCCATGATCTGGCCTTTTCAGAGTTGAAAAAGGTTAATACTTTGATTAGCCAGCCCTCACAATACAGTATAAAATGGGATAACAAATTCTCTGTTAAATTTTCACTCATAATGTAACCTCAAGATCATATGCATTACTTAAAAAGAAATCAGTGCCATTTTATTAATATAAAAAAATGCATAAAGAATTTCTGAAAACCAGAAATTCAATTACAAACTTTGTTATATGATGACTGACTGTATAATATCACTCACATGAGGAAAAACAAACTCAATACCCCAGCACCGTCACCCCTCTGTGCTAAAAGTGGTGTGTATGTAGGGGCAAAGTATAAAGAGCATAAACACTGTAGAAGCTACATTTAGCTGATGGGCTATCACAATACTGTCATAAGCTATAACTATTCTTTGAGTCTGTGCATTACTTTCAATATTTTGTTGATAATAAGTTTTTACTCAAGAAAATGCAGGCTGTAACTAGCCTTCAACCAGTATCAGATTATTTTCATAGGTCTGTTTCAATGAAAACATCAAAATCTTGCAAAAGATTTCAGGGAATTGTCAAAAATGTAATTTTAGTAAAGCAGAAGGTCTTTATTGACTTAAGCAGGAAAAGTTGCACACAAAAAGGGGTCTATAGAAAGTGAAAACAGAGTATTTGAGAGGAATGTAGCGAAACCCCAATGCACATGGACAAACCACTATGGAATACAAGAAAAATGAAGTACAACTACAGCTCCAATGTGGGCTGAAAAGAAAATATCACATTGGTTCTACAGATCCACTGGAAATCAGAGGATAACCAGAAGACATATTGGCTTGCTATCTAATGAGAAAGAAGATACCGAATATACTTGCATGTAATCCTTTAGTTTCAGAGTCTTCTAAAGGCTCTGTCATTCTAACACTACCAGAATTAATACCAGAGAATCAATACTCAAATAATCGTGATTTTAAATCCAGTCTTAGAAAATTTGAAGTCTGGAGAATCCATCACCGTTTCCAATAGTCTTTTAAAGCCTACAGGGATCAACGAGGTTCCAGAAAAGGGGAACATTATGTTTATCCTTAAAACATGAGCAAAAAAGGGAATTTGAGAATATTAGACCTGTCAGTTTAACTTCACTTTCCAGGGGGAAATAAATAAAAAAGAAAAAGATAACAATTAATGGGAAAGGGTGGATTGAGCCTTATGAAAGAGTCTGTCCTGTGGCTAGAACTGCAGTTATTGATCTGGAAGATAAGAAACTGGTTTTTAAATTTATAGTTAAGATCAAGCTTGACGTATGTGATGGAATTCAATATGATCTTGCAAATTTGAAGAAAAGCTATAAAAATAATACAAGAGATAAGGAAGTGACAATGGTATTAGGGAAGGATTATCCACTTTAAAAACACAGAACAGTGAGCAGGAATTATCTGATAACAAGCTGCACGTCAGTCAAAAATATCATGCTAAGAAAACACTAATTCCAGTCTGAGACATTTACAGAACAATTTAGCCTCCAGAAGACGCAAAGCAGTCTTTCTGTCTTGGTAAAGCCTCAGCCAGAATACTGGCTCAATCACTTGCAGAGATACATGGGTCAGATGAAGGAAAAGTCCAGAGAAGTTCTGCAATGGTAAGGAGGTCTCAAATTCTGACTTGGAAGAAGTGATTTAAAGACCCTAGGACTGTTTAGCTTAGATAAGAGAAGACTTGTGGAAAACAGAATAACAATGAAGTGGCATCCAGCTTGCTCGAAAGGTCAGTAGGAGAAGGAATGCCAAAAGGGATATCTGAGAATGCGTGATGATAAACCTTTTACTATTAACCACTGTCAATCAGTTGCCTAGGAATTTATGGTGTTAACGTCAAAGGAGCATTCAAGAACAGTTCAGAAAATTGTCTTTCATGAATGGCAATGGCATAAACCAGGAATGGACTGGAGGATTTCTTTCCCTTTCCCTGCTCTGAGTGTACTATCACTGTTAATCCATATTCACTCCTTGTAATTTCAGCAATAGCTCTCCGAATGGGACAGATTAAGAAATAACTGTAATTCTATTACACAGAGTGGAGATGAAACGAAAGGGAAAAAAAAAAGACCTGAAGCAAGACCCAGATCCAAGGCATCAGGAAAACAAAACCTAGGATGTCATAAGCAATCCTAAATAGAGATTGCTCACGGTAATCACTTGACAAATACTAGCGGCAGTGAACAGACATAAATTATACAACCTGAGGAAGTTTCATACACTAGCAAGATAATCAATCACAGAAACTACCAAGTGGCTTGGTAAAATGTAACTGCTTTGGAGAACAAGATTGAAAAGTTTGAATGCCTTAAATTTTCAACTCACTTTTCTGCAAAGACATTTGGAATTTGTTTGCATGGGAAGCTTTTCAATGAAAGGTTGACCCACTTACAGCAAATACAAGGAGCTGGACCAGTATTTTCTGAATACTCTGGATGGTTACATACATCAAGAAATTGTTATAATGGCCTACTAACCTATGATTACTGCTGGGAAAGAATTTCTAAGAAAGGAAGAAAGTGTTTAAGGATAGGATAAACATACATCAAATAAATATTTTATTGTTCCTTTTCTGCTTGTTTTGTTTTGACTATTCTGGTTTACGACCCCTTCTGAATTTGTCAGAATCCATATCAAAATAAATACTCCTCCACAGAGGGGTGAAAATGCCCAGAAGCTGCAAGAACTCTCTAGCCTCCTTTCATTTAGACTTTATGTTAAAAAGTCACTTATATATTCTAGGATTATAATAAAGGGGAGAAAAATACTAAGAATGCAAGACTGGACACATAAAACATCAATTTAAGTAGGCAGCCAAGATCTGATGCTGCGATTTAAGTGATCCAGGCAAGGAAAAAAGAATATAATTTTCTGTTATTAAGAATAATGTAGTGGCAACACCATTGGTGTTTTTTCAGAGAAAGAATACAAAAGCAAGAAAAATTACACCCTGTTGGGGGTAATGAGCTATCAAAGGTAGTGAGTTTGGCAGTTAGTGGCAGGTGACAGTACATGAGAAAAGTAAGAAATGAGGCCTGAAGGATCCCCCAAACTGCGGTTGCTGATGGCATTCAAAGTTTTTCATCAAATCAAACAGCAATTTGAAACTAGGCTTCTCCAAATCCTGTATATCACAGAGTTACACTGAGACCATCCTGAGCCCAAGATTTTCTCTTTACAAACAGAACTCTTCGTGACTTTACGCACTTCAGCAGAGGAGAGAAAAATCATTACAATGTCTTGCATTTGTATTCTGCGTCAACAGGAACAGAAAATTTACAGCTGGTACATGTCTTCCTGTTTTTTGTTTTCTGCCTTTTTTTTCAGATTGGAAAGAAGTCAATGGCCTAACTGTAGGGCTCAGCTAGAAGTCAATAAGAGCAGGAGCAAACTCTGCAAGCCCTAGAACACCAGCCACAGTTACATCACAAACTAAATGCACCACTTGGATTATCTGTTGTTTAAAATAGACATCTTTAGTATGCTATCTATGTGAATAAAAGCATAAACATTTCAGCTATCAACTCATCATAACTGCTTGAGCAAGCATAAAATATCTTCTTGGCACCAGGTAGTCACTCCGTCCTCTTAACGAGATTTCTCTCTCGAACCTACTTTTCAGCCACATGCTAATGGGTTCATCTTAAGATAGCAAAGCGATGCATGTTTTTAATATCAAGCTTCCTTGCACTGGTAAGAGCTACAGATTTTTGCTGACAAGACAGTTTTAGAACTACATGAATGGTACATCTTTCTTTAGGGAAAAAAATGAGGTGAGCAAGAATTCTGAACCACAAATGATGCCATGTGAAAGACTAAATTGAGTGCAAGGAGGGTTAGAGATCACTTCACAAATGCAAATGGAGTAAGGTGGAGAATAAAATGAAAGTGCGGCTCTCAAAATGTGGGTTTTTTTTCTAAATAGCCTCCATTCTTCACAAGTTGGTCTATATGTCTATGGTTATTTTCTGATTCTATTTATTTTCCCTGTTTATTACTGGTCAGGAGTACCAGAAGCAGATCACTCAAGTTCTTTCGATTTGGCTCATTTTTCAATTTCCCCCTAAGCCTCTGGGTATTGTTCTTTAATTGTTTCAGAGGGCCAGCCACAGCCTCTAAAGCCACAAGGTAAGCCATACCTGACTGGTCAAAGAGTTCACCAGGCACAGGCTGAACTGCTCACACAATTACTGCTAATGATTGAGTGCTGCATGAACTGGAGCACAGGCCTCTTTCTGCTAGGACTGTGATGACAGGCTCATCTTAAGGAAACAAGATTTCTTTTCCTTTTCATCCTCAAGACAAATCAGCATGGTTTTGTCTGCTCTCATCACCAGAAAGTCTTCACCCGTTACTCTTCCCAGTTCCCTCACAGACAAGCATGTCTGATTTTCAGTCTACTCTTCCTAAAAGCAAGGTCACCTCCTCAGCCTCATTCATACATAGACACACCCTCTTTCACTTAAAGAGAGAAAAGAAAAATTAGGGACAAGTAGGGAGAGCAGATTGATCAGTAAATCTCTGTTGCTGAAGACAGCAAAAGAGCTTAATGAGCACCTTGGCTGAGAGCCCCACCACGGCTTGAGCCGACTGCTCCTGCAATGACAGCATCAACAAGGTTTTATTCCCAGCTCAGTCAGCGCCTCCCCAGCAAAGAACTTCAGTCATGCAAGGCACTACATTTACATTGCAAGAGACCACTGTCTTCTCTATTCCTGTGGGTGATTTATCAGAGACCATCAGGGAGAAATACAAGAGAAATCCATGCCTGTCCTAGGTTACTGTGGTCAGATCATTTTTTTTTTTTGGATTTGTATCGAATTCCATTTAATGCCATCTATTTCTGTGGTCTCTTTTCTCCCTTGTTACTGAGGTTCTCTCAACTGTTCTACTGACAAGTCGGCCTTCTCTGATGTCCCAAATGCCCACAGAGACGCGGTATCAGATAAGCTCTGGGATGAGTGACTGGGTTAACTGATAAAGTTCCTAATTAAAGCCGTGTTTTCAGCACTTCTGAAAGGTTAACTGGGCCAAAATTTAGAGCACAATGGAAGTTTTACTTTTAACAATATACACTGTTTGGTAAATAAAAGGCTCTAACAATTTCAAAGAAAGTTGTGCCAAGAACCTTCCAAAAACATTTTCCTCCTCAGAGAATTATACAAATGGTGCAATTCGTTTTAAAGCTTTGTAGGTTTAACTTTGTGAGTCTCTTGTAAACACTGACGCTAATTCAGTAAAAATGCTGCAGCAGAAAAAACACAATAATTTTATAATCTTAACCATTCATTTACAATTACACATTCCTAGAATTTCAAGCGGGCCAAAAAATCAAAATTACTGGAAAATTGGAAGTGGGTTTAAAGAAATAATTTCTGTCTTCCCCAGTATAAGGTTGGATATCCAGTTACTGGCAGGATGGTACAAATAAGACAATGAAGCCATATTAGGATAACAGTGACTAAGCTAATACCTATACATAGCTTCTAAATGCACCCAGTGCAAACTGCACAGCTCTCGGACTGAACTGACTAAGCCTGAACTGAGTTTTACTGCTTTACTTTCTGGCATTGGCACAATTACCAAACAGCTCATCATTACTAGTTCCATAAAATACTACGGAAAGTCTAACTAGCATAAGCAGAAATATTCCAGGGGCTTAAAAATATTCTCAGATGTTCCATGTGTGTACACACCTGTTTTGCTACTTGTTTGTAATATGCCTATGGAAAGGAAAAGGATGAAAATAATTATCTGTTTTGAAACAGTGTGATGAGCTGAACTGAACCTTGTCTGATAATGAGCACAGAGATTTCTAAGCACGGTTTTGATTTAAATGCTGCAACAACAAATATTTACTGTGAGGGTAACTAAACAGATAGTGACCACTTAGCTGATCGATATTTACAGGTTGCATATGCAGTATATCGGGACTTTTATTGCCATTGAAATAATGATTCTAAATTGCAGGTTGTTTGCTTTCTTTTCATAGAAGACAACTTCTGTTAATAAATGGAATGGAAAGTAAAAAACGATTGCCACTGAAGGTTTACACTCACACCTTGATTATGTTATGTTTGATTTATTCAGATTTCATAAACTAAATCAGGGCAGGCAGGCTATGATAATCTGTACTCATTCATACTCTGTACTAAATTTAATTAAACATGGGTGATCTCAGATCCTGACCTAATCCTCAAATTAAGTTTAACTTGGATTACTGGGGAGTTTTCTGACACATTATAATGACGTGATAGAGGAATCCAAACTGTTCCCACCATCACTGGGGCAAAAATGCTTGAGATATGTATGTCAATATATATGTGTACATATTTTTACTGGCAGGGTCACCATGACTGGTATTATCTCTGCTTTCTAATTATGTTTTTTGGAGTGGGTAAACACATTCCTTCCCGTTACCCTGCAATAGTTTACTGACCTATTTGTGGCACACACTCAAACCCTATTGAGGGATGCATATATTGCAGCTATGATGTATCTTTGCAATGGCACTACTTCAGAAAAAAATGAAGAGCCCCACATCACTTTCTTTTTCTCAGCCTGTGAATGGTGAAGTTGTCAAGATTCTCTTCATGATCTAAAGCTGCTTTGCAATATAGATATCTAATAATCATCAAAAAGCCTGCTTTGACAGACACCAAGGACAGAATGTCTTTTTATCTATGAAGCAAATATAGAACATCACAGATACACTAAACTGGCAACACAAAGTCTATTCCCTAATTTGGCCTCTAAATAGAGGGTGCCAGATGGGCTTCCCTTGTGACACAACTCTATTCTCATTCACATTTCGTAGCAACAATTTTAGATTTCTACAGCCCACGCTGCTTTTTTACTGAAAGCCAGTAATTATTGCAGGAGCCACTTATTTTTTCTTTCCTTCAACTCCCTCTCTGGTAACATTTTTGAGCTTCCTCCCTTGCTGCTCCCTCTAGGAGCTCTTCATATGTCTAGGAAAAGCTTGCCTTTGGCTAAGAATCATTAAAAATTTCCTTTAAACCGTTGCTTCTATGGAAGTCAGGAACAGCAACAGCTCTAACAATTTGGACCTAAAAGCAATATGCAGCAGAAAGGATGTTAGAGAACCCTGCATGAGAACAACAACCTAAATCTTAGCAAAGCTACCACAAAAAATTAGCTAAAATATAACTGGCCTTACCCCAGCACAATATCCTGATCCTGTTCCTTACTCTACACTGAAGACTGAAAGAGAGCCTCAAGCCTCATTTAATTCCAGAACAGTTTGTAAAACTCCTTGATAGAGGTTTGATTTGGAAACATTTCTTCCAGACAAAGGTTTCATCTTTCAAGTCCATTATCCATTCATGCAGTCCAGCTGAAGCCAGCAGGAGAGTTTACTTTGGTAAGAATAACTCATGTAGCGGTGTGAAAGGAAAGCTACAGAGAGCTAAGTGTGTACGCTGCTGATTATGACTGTGAATGGTTTAGGTTTAGTCCCTAAATCTAATTCAGAATAATGTTGTGAGGTTTTGCCAGCCCTTATCCACATAAACCCTTATCTCCTCATAAAGCTTTGTCCTCAGCTTCTAGTCTACTATTTAAAAATATTTTAATTTACTTCTTTTTCCAATTGAATTTATTTATGATCTCTTTATTTTACATTTGTTTTCCTTGTACTGCAAACTAATGCCCACATCTTTTCCTCTTTCAACCTTTAAATATTGTCTCCTCCCAAAGATTGCTGTCAACGTCTAGAGCATACTAAAATTGTTTGAGAAGAAGTTGCTTACAGATGTAGAAGGGAGAGGTTTGCGGAGAATTTTTGTTCATCACTTTATACATAGTATGTACAACGTAGAGATCATTTTATGCCAAAGAAAGGAAAAAGAAAAATCAATTAAGCAAAATAAATTATGGAAATTTACAGGTGTGGACAGATCAGATATTAAGGTTATTTATATTCTTGAATTCAAAAAGAAAAAGAAAACTATTCCATGTATGGTTACAAAGAAGATGGAAACTCCACTTTTACAAGGAGTAACATGGAAAAGACAAGTGGCAATGGGTACAAGCTATTCCTGGGGAGGTTCCAGTTGGATGCAAGAAGACAATTTTTCACAATGAGAACAATCAGCTGTTGTAATAATCTCCCCAGGGAACTGGTGGAGCAAGATGCTGGGACATCTAGACTAGGTCATGCTTAGCCAAGAAAGTGCGGGAGATTAGCAGACCACATGCACAGGTTAATGTAATCAGAGTGTTGACAATTTATTATAACACGAGTGTCACCTTTTATAGATAATTTCAAGATGCTCAAATATTCAGTAGTGTCTGATTGGTTAATGTCTCTTAGCTACATGTTAGTAACAGTTTAATGATTGGTTAACTATTGCAGCATATGTTCCAAGCTTGTTTCAAGCTTTCAGTTGTATCTCAAGGTTACAGTTATCAGTTCCTTCTTGTACATCCTCCTCAGCAACTTTCCGTGCCAACTTTCTCAGACTTTCTGCACGTACGCGTCCTCTAGTAACCTCCAGGCAAGGCTGCAAAGCATTTGGTTCACTATTCCACGATTGTCAAGTAGCTGTCTGGGTAGTAGTCTGGATTACTCACATGACAGTGTTTGTCCAGGTACATTCCCACAAATCCCCCTTCTTATTTTTGAGCAATCCAGACCTGATTCACAGCATGAGATAGCATGTCAATAATACACTTCCATAAACAACAAAATAACAAAACAATAGCAATCAATGTTATTATAATTGTTAAACCTTGCCTACCATTCCCAGCCAACCACTAATACCCCAATTTTGTAGTACTCTCTGAAACCAGTCCCATTCTGAGAATACTTGCAACTTTTGCACTCCATTTTTCAGAACTTGAATGCTTTTATGTACAGATTCTGAGTGGTCAGAGAGATTCATGCAACACATTCCCTCAAAATCTTCACAACCGTGACCTTAGGCTAACAATAAAAGGTCAATTGCTGCCCTATTCTGTAGGGTAGCATGTCTTATGCTGTTTACATCTAGTAAGAGACCACTTAAAGCTTCAGAAGTAGCACTAGTTTGCTTTGCTAGCCAGCAACCTAGTTTATTTAGAGTGGTTAATGCGTGAGCAATCCCAACTGAAGGAACAATACTTGCAAAGAATTGCTCTGCTGCGTTCCAAAATTTAACGTTATCATCACAGGAACTGGTGGAGGCATGTGAACTTCTCTTTACACGGTGATTGTATTTATGCCTAATTTGTAAAATATGATTATTATTGATTATTATGATTGGCAAGGTGGCATTAACCGACCGTGCCCACATCAGATTCTGCCCAGTATAAGTAAGATACAAACAATAACCCATTTTTACAGATACGAGCAATTCCAGCTCCTACAGCTCCAAAGAACTCTTTGGAAGATAAGGTATCCAGTCATTCCAGGCATCTACCTTTCCTGTGCCTCGCACAACAGCCTGATGACCCGATGGAATAAGCTAATCATCTATAGGAACACCCACCAAACAAGTAGTGAATGGGTTTTCCAGAGATGACGTCTCTAAGCATAGATAATCTTGACCTGTCATGTTTGCTAACGTAACCCATACTTTAGTCTTTGACTGATTCAGGATACGTGTTTCCCCAATAGCTAGAGTCCACATGATGATTATCAAGGCAGTTGGTTTGATGGGTTCACGTATTCTTTCCACAGTTTTACCCATCATGCAGGTATCCATCGGAGGCCGTCACCTGGAAGTAAACACATATATCCTCTGCCAGTCATTTTTACTTCAGCTGGTCCTTTCCATTCACCTGATTTTAAATCTTTATATTGTACCAGGATATTTCATTATTCGTGTCAATGCCAGACTTTAACATGCTACTATGAATTACCATTGGAGGGTCTTCCCTGTCACCTGCAAATCGTAGATAATTCAATACGTATAATGCCTTGGCTAAACACTCAGCTGGAGCCTGACCAATTTCTCTCTTTCTGTTTAAGAAGGAGGGATTTGAGGGTTAGATGCACATGCTCAATGATGGCTTGACCAGTAGGGGAATGTGGAATACCCCATTTTTGACAAAACATAGAAAAAGAATGTGAGATATATGCAGGTCCGTTATCAGTTTTAATTTGTAAGGGTATCCCCAAGACTGCAAAACATGCATATAAATGTTTAATGACATGTTTGGTAGTTTCCCCAGTTTGCACGGTAGCCCATATCACCATAGAATAAGTATCTATGGTGATGTGGACATATTTTAGTCAGCCAAATTCTGGAATGTGGGTTACATCCATTTGCCATAATTGAAGAAGTTGAAGGCCTCTGGGATTGACACCAAGGCCAAGACCTAAACCAATTTGTTGGCATGATGAGCAGGATTTCACAATGCCCTGTGCATCACTAAGAGGAATTTTAAACTGCCTGGGCAGTGTTTTTGCAGTTTGATGGAAAAAATCATGAGAGAGTCATGCTTGTTAAAAAGATTGATTTGGGGTCCAGCCCATGCTGGTGCGAGAAGATGATTAGCCCTATTATTGCCAGTAGGAAGGCCAACATTAATCTGATTGCTGTGGATATGCGTAATGAAATAAGGTTCTGAATGGGAATCCAAAATTTGTAACAGTTGCTGTAGAAGGGTAAACAAAAGAGTGTTAGTTACTTCCTTTAACACAGAGGGTTAGATACGCTTAACAATACCAACTACATAAAGAGAGTCCAATACAATATCGAGAGGTTGAGCCATCCAATGTTGCAAGGTCCACAATACTGCTTTGAGTTCCAAAGTTTGAAGGGAATCCAATGGATCAGCACGAATAAAATGTTCAGCCCATTGTCCATCATTTTGCCACGTTGCAACTGCTTGTCTGGATTTTTTACCAGCATCAGTGAAGACTGCTGGACCTGTAACCTGTGTCTCAGAGAATTTAGACACATCAACGAACTCCTGATCAGATAAAACAGTCAAAAACTTGTGTGCGGGATAATTGTTAGTGACCTGTCCAGAAAAATCAGCAAGCGCAGACTGTATTTCCAATGATATTTGAAATAGCCATTCTCAAAATTCCTGTACAACTGGCAAAAAGATAGTTTGGGATTCCTGTCCACTGATCTCTAAAATACGTTTTCTGACCTTGATAATCAATTGAGCAGTTCAGCCCATGTCAAAATGGTCTTTTTAGGGCGAAACGGTAAAAACACCCACTCTAAAATGTGTAAGGGGTTGTTGGGATCAGAATTACGCCATTGCATGGTAATTGAAATGCTTACAAGATTTCCCTGAATTGATTAACATAAGCATAATAGGACGGTCTAAGACAACATGATCTGCATGAGTTTGTGTCAATTTTTGTGATATATGTTGGAGTGACTGAGTTTGTTCTGCATTCACTTGTCTATTGGTATCAGCTGATAAAGATGTTCCTAAAAGTTTCAACAGGGGTGCTAAATCATCATTGATGATGCCACATAGGGTTCTCACCCGTTGGATGTCACCAACCAGTTTTTGAACATCAGTTAAGGTTTCAATGTTCATATTGAGTGGTATATTCTGGGGGCATACTGTCCCTGTAGTTATAGTCCAGCCTAGATAGTGCCATGGTGGTTGCTGTTGGATCTTTTCTGTTGCAATTTTTAGCCCTCATTGTTTAAGCGTAGTTGTTATTTCAGGTAGTAATGTTTGGCTGTCCAAAGATTCTCCAGCTATTAATATATCATCCATACAATGATATATCAACATCTGGGGAAATCTCTGCAAATTGGCCGTAGTGCCCATGCTACAAATATTTGACACACAGCTGGTGAGTTTTTCATACCTTGGGGTAAGACTACCCAATGGTAACATTTTGCTGGTTCAGCTTTATTTATTGATGGAATACAAAAGGCAAAGTTTTCTGTGTCTTCTGGGTGTAATGGAATGGTAAAGAAACAATATTTTAAATCAATGATTATTAAGTCCCAATTTTGAGGTAGCATGACTGGAGATGGTAGTCCTGGTTGTAATGCCCCCGTATCATGCATAACATCATTAATTGCACGTAAATGATGTAACAATCACCCTTTTCCACTCTTTTTGGAGATGGTGAATATGGGAGTATTCCAAGGACTAGTTGATGGTGCTATGTGCCCTGCTTCGAGCTGTTCATGTACAAGCTCCTGGATTTTATGTAGCCGATCCTGCTTTAGCGGCCATTGATCAACCCAAACAGGCTTTTCAGTTTTCCAAGAAAGTTTTAAGATCGGCTTTGTGTCAGTGGCAGCTCTCAAAAAGGCTGAGTTAAGAATTGAGCTCCCATTTGACTGAATAAATCATGGCCTATTAAGGCAATTGGTACCTGGAGGACATATGGTCGTGTAGATACCACTGTTCCATCTTGAAATTTAAAATTTAGCAAATTGTCATGGGTTCAGCAGTAGCAGTCGTTTTGTTGACTGATGAATGTTGACTGATTTTTGTTGCTTGAATTCCTCCAATACCACACACTCTGGTCTGTGCATTGACGAGTGGCCATGTAGTGGGCCAATGCCATGCAGGCAAAATGGTTATATCTGCTCCTGTGTCTACCAATATTTTTAAAACAAATGTTTCTCCTAATTGATTAATGACTTTGACTGGTTCCTCGGTCTTGTGTTTTTGAATATCAAATGCGAGTATATTTGGGGTGCCTGTGGAGCCAAACCCATTGTCTCCTCGTACGGTAGTACTGGAGTGTGGCACCTTGACAAGAGATGGAATTAATTGAGCGATTTTACTGCCAGCTGGGATTGAAACAGGTAGTGTTAAGGTATAGACCATTATTCAAATTATACCCATATAGTCAGAATCAATAAGTTCTGGTAAAGCAAAAATACCTTGGAGTGGAGTTGATGATCGACCCAGTAACAAGGCATTGAGCCCAAAATCTAGAGGTCCTTTTAGAATGGAATCAATTACTTTTACAGTTTGATCGGTTAGAGTGACCTCTATTGCTGTGGCCAGGTCCACTCCAGCACTTAATGCAGTGGCGAAGCGACAGCTGTCCAAGCATCCTGTTTCTGTCCCCGTATTTGTGTCATTGCGCGTGAGGAGTTTGCTCTCAGCTTGAAGTTTTCCTTACATCTACTCTTCTGAGTAGTGTGGTTATTTTTCTGGCAATTATCACCCCCCTTCTGTATTGGTTCCAGACTATAATCTGATTAATTTTTTGGAGATATACGGCATTGTGTTTTATAGTGACCAATCTTCCCACAGTTAAAACATTTTGGTTTTCCTTTGATATGTTTTTGTGGGTTTTTTGGTTGAACCAAAGGGTGCACTGCAGCTCTTACTGCCACAGCAATATATGCAGCTTTTTCTTGATTTAGCATTCATTCAGCAGCCTCTAACAATTGAGCCGCTGTGGTGCATTTTGGTAAAGAACTCAGGGCCTGATTGGTTTTCTCATTAGCATTCTCATATGCTAGCATGTCAAAAAATTTTGCTTTTGAATTTTCATCAAGAATGGGGTATGTCATTATGACAGAATGTAATCGGTCAACAAACTTTGTAAATGGTTCCGTATTCCTCTGCTTTCTATTACTAAAAGAAGGTGAGGTATGGGTAGGGTCTGGAATTGATTGAAATGCTTTAAATGCTAGTTCCTGTGACAGTTGTAAAACTTCTGATTGGAATTGAGCTTGACAATTTGCACTAGCATAAGGACCACTTCCCAGTAACATGTGTTTGAACCACATATAGTGGGTCTGTAGTCTGAGGTGGAAAAGCCACCACAGCATCTTGGGGATGGTTAGCTCACTTGGCTTGAGCATGCTGCCACTAACACCAAGGTTGTGGGTTTGATCCCCATATGGGGTGCTATTTCTTCCTCCTGCAGCAGGGGCTGAGCTGCGGGACGGTGTCAATGGGCTGAAAGGTGTCAGGGAAGCTGAGAGGAAGCAGCACTGCTGACTCAGGACCAGGCTGCACCGGGGCCTCAAGCATCCACTGTCGCCCGTGCAGGAAAGGAGGCCCTAACCCAGGAAGCGAGGAAATAGTCACAGAAAAGACCAACCGAAAAAGGAGGAAGAGGACAGTTAAAAGCAAGGGGCTGCCTCCTAAATCTGTTGCCCCCACCCAGAACTGCTTTGCTGTCCTGGAGAGGGCTGAGGAGGAAACTTTCGCACCATGAACAACCGGATGATGCACTGGTAAAGAAGATCGCTACTGGTGCTGCCAGGAAAAAGCGGCGGCTGTAGTAGTGGGGGACTCTACTCTGAAAGGAACAGAGGCGCCCATCTGTCAACCGGATCCAGTCTCAAGGGGGGTGTGCTGCCTTCCAGGGGCTTGGAACAAGGATGTTGCAGAGAAGCTCCTGCTCTAGTCAGTCCCACTATTACCCACTTCTAGTGATCCATGTGGGTGCTAGTGATACAGAGAGCAGTAGCCCAGAGAACATAAAGGAGGACTACAGAGCCCTGGCAGATGGTGGTGAGGGGCTCTGGAGCTCAGATTGTCTTTTCCACAATTCTCCAGGATACAGGGGAGGACCTTAAAAAGGCAAGGAGGATTGGCCAGGTTAATAAATGGTTAGAAGGGTGGTGCTGTAGTCAGGGGTTTGGGTACCTTGAACATGGGGCTCCATTTAGCAGGCCAGCTCTACTGGGGGCTGGTGGAGCTGGTCTGGCAAAGAAAGGGAAGAGCGGATTTGGTAGGAGGCTTGCCAGACTGGTTAAGGATGCTTTAAACTAGATGTGTTGGGGGAGGGGGGCGTTGCTCCATCGCAACACACCCAGTCAGTTGCCAGCACCTACAGTAAGCATTTGGAGCAATAGAGAGACACTACAGCTAATCCAGCCAGTGAGCCGAATTCAATTGGAGCTCGGCTCAGACGCTTCTATACAAATGCCCATAGCATTTGTATAGAGGCATCTATACAAGGGCTACGGAACTGATGGATGGGGTAGAGCAGTTGATGTCATCTACCTTGACTTGTGAAAAATGTTTGACACTGTACCACATGACATCCTTGTCTCTAAATTGGAGACACATCAATTTGATAGGTGGACCACTTGGTGGATAAAGAACTGGCTGGATGGCCACAGGCAAAGAGTTGTGCTCAATGGCCCAATGTCCAGCTGGAGACCAGTAATGAGTGGTGTCCCTCAGGGACCACTGTTGGGATCAATCCTGTTCAACATCTTTGTTCTTGACATGGACAGTGGAATTGAGTGCGACCTCAGCAAACCTATTGATGACACCAAGCTGGGTGGTTCTGTCGACACACTGGAGGGAAGGAATGCCATCCAGAAGGACCTTGACACGCTTGTGAGGTGGGCTGATGCCAACCTGATGAAGTTTAACCATGACAAGTGCAAG
>JANRGW010045741.1:0-45130 GCA_024733675.1 Psilopsiagon aymara | reverse complement strand
GGCTCCAAAAGTCCTTGGCCAGACCAAACATCACTAAGCCATAACTGAAAACATTGGTGTTATCAGTGCTGTTCCCAAGCCAAAAGTCAAAAACACAGCACTGCACCAGCTACCGAGAAGGAGAAAAATGACTGCTACAGCCGAACCCAGGACATCCACCTACAGATAAATTGGTAACAACAACAGAGACTTGTAAATGGAAGAAAACAAAGAGACAAGGTTTGGAGGCATTTTCTTTTAACAGAGATTCCAAAATGGAAGAGTTCAGCAAAATATATGGTTTCCATTTAACACCTTCACTTGATATCTTGTTGATTCTGTAACGTTGCAGAGCATGTTCAGGACAAGGAATAGCAGAGATGTAGAGGAGGGATTATTCTAGCAAACCTTTGCTTCTCAGGAGCATATTGGCACGGAAGTCTGCGGCTGAGTACTAGCTTGTAGCTAGCTTCTCATACAACTGCACTTTAGGTAATAAGTGTACAAGTGATTACCCTCTTCCTTTACTCTGCTTTTCATCTACCTGGAAGTTCTACGGATAAGGGTAGGAATAGCAGCAAACAATGTATATACTGATACTGGTAGAACTTCTGAGGAAGAAATGACCTGCTGAAATCGAAACAGAAGGCTTGCCAAGCAGAGTGCTATGGAACAGGAAAGCAAATCCTAGCAACACATGAGGAAGAAGATGAGACAAAGCACTGTGACTTTGAAGACTCCCGATTTCATGGATTATGTTGCAAAAGCAACTGCTTTCCTCTCAACACTTATTCTTATCATGCAGGAGCTCAACTATCATCTTTTACAACATTATGTCATAGTCCACCTTTTACTCTCTAGCAGTATGTGGCTGCATCCAGTTCTATATATAGCGTGGACAAAGATACAACCACGTCTTCTACCAATTCTACGCACTATACAATGTATTGCAAATAAACTATTGTCAACACTTGGAGCTACCACTATTTCTACAGTGATTTTTGGCAACTGCCTGCATCAAATAAGTAACTAAAATAATTTACTATTTAAATGAATCATCTTTTTTCTTTCACTTGTTTCATTTCCTCATCTCCCCTCATCCAGCCCATTTTTAACATCTTTTTTTGACAGTGATGAGCTTGCTTAAAAAAAAAAATAAAGAAAGAAAACATTTAATCCTCTGCTTTCCCTCAAAGCACTGCTCTTGCCAAAAGAGCTGTGAATAAATCCAGCTTTCACTGCTTTCTCAAACATCTTCCATGCTTTCTGCCTCCACCAGACCTGCTTCACATATGCCTTCCTGAGTATCATCTCCTTTTCTCTCCACAGCACTGCTATGGTTTGATACTATCACTTACACAATGCTCCATCTCCTATCTGATTAATTAGAAATATGCAATTCATCTCAGACTGAAACAATAACCTTACAAGAGATTCTATAAGATCAAATGCCAAGCCAGCTGGCTATATTTTCTGATGAAGTATCCAGTTATGCTTTCTAGTCAGAAATTGGGTCCAATAATGTACATCACAGAATCACATCTTTTACAGTGTGCCACACAAGCAGCCTGTGATCCTCCTGCTTCCAACTCTCTTCTAACTACATAATCCACACAACAAAGGCTGTACATATGGTAAAAAGAGCTCAGCTTCCCAGGACAGCTCTGCTGCCTTGAGCAGGGTTACTCCAGGCATGAGTTTATACTTTATAAAATAAAGTATAACTCCTGGATCAAATATCACTCCAAATACTCTGACAGAGCGATGCCTTGTCGTGACAGACTGGCTTTGGATCAGTGCCTGTACGGAACATATTAGGCACTTTCTTCCAATAGTAGGTAAACAGCCATACTTCATGCATGGCTTCCAAAGGAAGGTCCTTTTTTTTGTACTGACAGCTGCTATTTACATACCTTTGAGAATGGCAAGGAGTCTGACACTGTCTTGGTCTCCATATAAGTCAATAGGGCTGCAAGAGTTATAAATCGGGAAATAATATTTCTTGCAAATAAGCCCAGAGTATTTAAAATAATCCTAAATAAGACAGCATGATTATTTCTCAAAATAGCAGTAAAGAGAATGGATTGCTTGGAAAGCTGGATTTCAGTTCATCCAGATGTGTGCAATGGAATGATTTTTGTTTTCTTACAGCTATTAAAAAGTTATTCATCTTAGCTTTCACCATGGAAAATTACTAAACTCAGGGGCTAGTCATGAATGGCACTAGAATCCATTTAATAGAGACAAAAATACGTCTGAGACAGAACTGATTTAGAGACAGGAATGATTTGTAGTGCTCTTTCCCCAGTATTGGCTGTTCTTTCCATTGCAGTCACTTTAATCTCAAATATCTGTAATGTGGCATGCACCTAAAAGAAAACTCCATGGCTTGTTTGAAAAGACAGGCAGAAAAAAATCCTAAGTATTAGGATACAAGAAAATGAAATAAGTACTTATTTATTTTTTCTGCCTCACATGACCAACATTACTGGAACCTTTTCACCAAGTGAGCGGAAAAAAAGGCAGTGTTTTCAGTGTACTGAGACAATACAGAGCTCAGACATTTTTATGTCTCTTCTAGTAGACATCGCTCCGCATAAAGCCAAAAAATAAAAAATGACAAAACAATATTTGGATATTCCCCCCCCACACTGGAATCACACATTTTGCCACATGTTCCTCTCTGAAAGCACGTAGGTAACAAATAAATTAACATTATGGGGGAAAGATGTTCACCTGTTGCTCTTTCCGTCACTTTCACCTGCACTGACCCAGCCTAGATTTCAGCTT
This sequence comes from Psilopsiagon aymara, assembly GCA_024733675.1. Lineage (NCBI taxonomy): Eukaryota > Metazoa > Chordata > Aves > Psittaciformes > Psittacidae > Psilopsiagon > Psilopsiagon aymara. Next base: position 42,361 of record JANRGW010045741.1, on the reverse strand, counting down.
TAGCCTATTCATCTCAACATAGGAAAGTTTAATCCTCTATTTGCCAGTTCTGCAGTAGAGTTCTAAAATACTACTGCAAAATAGCATGTTTGGATCATCACAGTAAATTACTCCCATGAGGGTGTTTACAAGTGAAAACTGAAATAATATTTTAAGAGCTTTTTTCTGCCTTTTCTTCTTTGATGCAAGAGTTACGCTGCTTGAAAACAATGCCAGACTTAGCACTGGATGGAATCCTCCACTGAGTAGAGACCAAATCATGGGAGAGGTAACAAAAAATCCAGTCCCTCGATAAATTAAATCCTTGGCCTCTCCACTCAAACAGCCAGCAAGGATCTCAGTGAAGGCCAAACATAGTAATAGTGTTTCTCTGTGATGCAAATTCACCTTCATGGTGAACTGGATAAGGACAATCCAAAAGGTTTTCAGTTAGCTACAAAGTGAACATTTTGAAAGAAAAGAGATCAGACCGACATGAAAAAGGTCAACAGGGGAAAGAATTAGAATACAGTCCTGCAAGCAAAAGCATGGTCTCTGGAGAACACGAGACTCCATCAGCCTCTCCACTGACTTGGAAAGTACCTGAACAGTGTAACGGGGGTTAGCAGTTGACTAGCACCATTTGTAAAAACGTCAGGAAATTGATAATATGTGAGTACTGATTTTATTATCTGGAAAGGGTAAAACAGGTAAATTGTGGGGTGCAAAACTTTACACCAGTGTTCAGTGCTTGCACTGAAATTACCAGGTTCCACAGAACAGATGAGAAGTGGACTTCTGTGCTTGGATCTGTCCACATTATCCCAGGAATGACCCCTCCCTTGGGAAGTGCTATTTTGATATACCTTTTTCTTAGGTCATTGCTTTGCAATATCCCCAATGTCTCCATTGACCCCCTGAGGCTCAAGCTCACTCTTCTGAATATTGGCAACACTCATGCTGGCATGTGGAGAGCTCAGAGGGGATTAACAGTGAGAGAGGAGTCAAGATCCATCGGTGTCTGATAATCTTCCTTTACTGGAAAAAGGGGTTTTCTACCAGTAAGGTCATTGCTTTGACAAATTGTGTAAAGGAGACAGTGGAGGGTGGGGAGTATGCAAAGTAGGCTGCTCCCTGTTGAAGTATGTGAACAAAAGAAAGACAGAAACCATGATAAAAGTTGATCGTGTGAGTAAAAAGGCCAAACCACTACCACATGCCTGATGAAAAGTCAGGAAAGACGTTGTCCAAACCAGGACTCCCAGGAGTGATGAGATCACACTAAGCGGGGGAGGAGGGTACATACAGGATGTTGTTTTGTAACTGTCTAGTGCTTTCCAGAGTAAAAGTGATTGTGGCTTGGCTAAGCCCAAGTTCCTCGCCTGCCCACTTCTTCATCCCTAAAGACTAGAAACAAGAGCTCCACCACCAGGTAGGCTCTCCAGAAATGCATCAGAGCAGCAAGGTGGCAGGAACACCTGTTGTCAGCAAAGTCTCTGGAAGACCCACCCTCTCCATGACGTTGGAGTTGACTGTCAGAGAGTTGTAGTACAGCCTGAGTCCTGGGGCACAGAAACAGACTGTGCTCAGTACCCAAAGCTCAGAAATTCAATCAAACTGATTTTGTCATCAAAGCTCCACTCTCACAAGGAGGAAAGGGTTTCATTGCAGCATTCTGCTTCTGAGATAAGTATGCATTGAAAGGAAGTCAACTCGTCTTTCTTACTGAAGCTACAGGTTAACAATTATTTCATTCTAAGAGTCAGGAACATTTTTACACAGTGTGCTCAACAGTTTGCTAGGTTCTTTATTTGTGCTGAATTTTTTCTGTAAGGACGCAATTTTAGAAGAGATTTTAGCAATTTCTAATTTTTCCGGCAGTAAATTAATCCCAGCTGCTCTTAGAGGTATTTCTTCCCTTACTGACTTCTCGTCTCTCGTGTGCTATCTGCTCTCCTGTAAATTCTATTATCTTAATCTCAGAGTATTTAATTTCATTTTCTAGTATTGCTTTTGTTATCTTTTACACTCTCTACTTCAATATGTACTTGTTCTATTTCTCCTATGCACTTCATGTTTGATTCAGATTGCAGGTTGAGGGAGGTGATCCTGGCCCTCTACTCTGCTCTTGTGAGACCTCACTTGGAGTACTGTGTACAGTTTTGGTGTCCTCAACATAAAAAACACATGGAACTGTTGGAACAAGTCCAGAGGAAGGCCATGAGGGTGATCATGGGACTGGAGCACCTCCTGAATGAAGACAGGCTGAGAAAGTTGGGGCTGTTCAGCCTGGAGAAGGAAAGGCTGCGTGGAGACCTCACAGGAGCTTTACAGTGTCTGAAGGGGGCCTATAGGGATGGTGGGGAGGGACTCTTCTTTAGGGACTGTAGTGAAAGAATAAAGGGTAACGTGTTTGAACTTAAACAGGGAAGTTTAGATTGGATATAAGGAGGAAGTTCTTTACTCTGAGGATAGTGAGGCACTGGAATGTGCTGCCCAGGGAAGTTGTGAATGCTCCATCCCTGGCAGTGTTCAAGACAAGGTTGGACAGAGCCTTGGGTGATATGGTTTAGTGTGAGGTGCCCTTGTCCATGGCAGGGGGGTTGGAACTGGATGATCTTAAGGTCCTTTCCAACCCTAGGTATTCTATGATTCTGTGATGGCCTTCATTTCCATTACTATCAATGTTCTGTTCAGAGTATGAGGGACAGCACGTACAGATGGCTATGGCAATCCTGTTGATACTAATTCTTCCTTTATTCTGTGTCCTCTCTTTATTCCTTCAAACATTTTATTCTCTCTTGTTAAGTTTTCTCTTATGCTACTAAACTTCCTTTGATATAATTTAATAATCTTGTTCCCTTTTGTCTCACTGATGGCTTAATTATAAGTTTAATTAAGTTCTAAAAATAAAGCACTCTCATACTCTCTTAACAATGGTTCTACTTGACAATATTAGACATGCTTCTTGGTTCAGTTAGAAAATCATATCACAAAAGTGAGACAATATTAAATTCAAACAAATTGCACATCATCTCTTTTGTAAGCAAACCCATTGCCTTGCCTTGTTTGATAGAAATAACCCTCCAAAACTCTTTATCCCCTTGTTTTCTAAGTTGTTACTACATCTTCTCTGATAATATAATGTATTAAGACCAATGTAGGCCTTTTAATGAAGGCTTTGAAGTCAGCAAACTTGCAGAAGTATTTAGGGTTTCTGTCTGTTTCCTATCCCTGTCCCCTACAAAGCAAGATATTTTCCTTTTGAATGTTATTTTTTGCTCTCTTTCTTTCAGAATTCCAACCAGCTCTGTTACTTTTAATCTGTGAAGGTTCTTATCTGTCTGTGCCTGAGCACTGAGGTTTTTAATTTCTTTGGTATTGATGCAATTTTTGTAATTACAACATGGGAGGAAGGTCTTATTTTAGTTTCCAAATTGAGATGCATAAATAAAGAACCTGTCTGAACAAAGCAGATTGTGGCAGAAAGTGTCTTACTCTTTTTTAATAATTTACTGTGTTATGCCAGAGAGGGACTCTTCATCAGGGCCAGCAGGGGTAGGACAAGGGGTAATGGTTTAAACTTAAACAGGGGAAGTTTAGGTTAGATATAAGGTAGAAGTTCTTTACTGTGAGGGTGGTGAGGCACTGGAAGAGGTTGCCCAAAGAAGTGGTGAATGCTCCATCCCTGGAAGTGTTCAAGGTCAGGCTGGACAGGGCCTTTGGCAATCTGGTCTACTGTGAGGCATTCCTGCCCATGGCAGTAGGATTGGAACTCGATGATCTTAAGGTCCTTGTCAACCCAAACCATTCCATGGTTCTATGTTAATTTACTGATATTATGCAAATTAGGCCACATTACTAAATACTTTCAGTTAGAACAGCTCAGTGATTAATTGCTTGGGATAACCAGAGCTCTGAGAAGGCTATTCTGTATTCTTATACCCCTCCCACAGGATAACTTGAAATAATCAACATATGCTGCCTACCAATGAAATAAATGTGTCTTCAAAGTTCATTAGGATGATCCATTCCTTGGGTTGCCAGGAAGTTCTCTGAGGCTCCACACATGACGCACACCAGTCTCACTGCAATTCCAGTACCTATAGACCTAGGGACCAGAGAGAACATAAGGACAGGAACAAAACTGTGGTGTCCTGTGTCCAGCTCTCATAATTCCACTGTGATTGAAAATGAAATGACACTTGGCTGAGGCACCAAGTTCACTGAGGGGGCAGAAGCATCAAGCAGAGCAAGCTGTTATGCAGCTGATTTCCTAAAAGCAAAAAAGAAATGGACCAAATGTTTAGCTAGCAAGACAGATCTGAAGGCAGATCATCAGGACTTACAAAGTGCATATAAAGACAGTCCTCATTGAAGAGAAGGGTACCTTACACATCATTAGGACAATGCCGTGCACATAGTCACCTATATAGGTGGATGAAAATGAGCAAAGAAATCACACAAATACTAATTTATCCATATGCATTTTTTCTGGCTGTGGCTGATCTCTTTGTAACAAGAATCCAAAGCACAGATTTGTCCAACAGAAAATACATGTAAAAATCATCACAAGTTCTCTACTGCTCTGAGCTAGCCAGCTGAAGGCAATTGTATAGTGGCATAATAATTCTTTAGAGTTATAACAGAATATATTTGCCAGATAGTACTTTTAGGGATAATTAAAATAGAGAGTAAAAAGCAAATATTTGATGAGCATACATTCGGACAACAGCAGATAAAAAAAAAGAGGCTGCAAATCTCGGTATTACACTAAGGTGAAGGTTTTCCAGATATAGAAATCAAACAAGAATGCAGTCTCTTTGAACAGTTAACAGATACATCTAAACCAGAGGAAGGGCTGAGGAAGAATAATGTGTTTGGAATAACAGGAGTCAACTTTCAAATCCGTTATCAGCTGTAACTGTATTTTCAGATTCTCAGTTCCCATTGAGATCACAGGAGAGAGCGGAGCTTCTATTTGGAGCCATTTTGGTCTCTTTTACACTCTGGCAGGGGATGAGGGAAAGGGAAAGATAGAGAAGAGGACCATAGAGCAAGAGGGAGGAGCTTAGACCATGAAGTGGATTTCTACCTATTGTCGTAATTTTCACTATTAAGCATGCACTAATAAACTTTACTGTTCATTCTTTGAATGCCTCAACACCTAATCAAGGTAGAATCCCATTTTTTATAGAAGGGGGAAAGAACATGTAGGCTGCGAGTGGGCAACCCAACCCAGTGCCCTTTTCCACATAGTGACATGTCCCTGAGTTAATGGAGCTAACTTTTTGTTACAAGAGAGGACACCTGAAACTGGGAGAATATAGCTAAAGAGCTACAAAATTTTTCTGCAACCCAGGCTCTAAAGGACATTTTGCCTTTTCTTTTTTTTTTTTTTTTTTTTTTTTAAGTCATTAGTGGAAAATTAATGGGTATATGGCTTTAGAACTGGCAAGAACATCTTGCTTGTGAATGCAAAACTAACATTTTTATTATATCTTTTGTAAGTGAAAAACATATACCAAGAATTAAATTCGGGGATCTTGGAGATTACTTCCTATGGAGAATGACATGAAACTACCATTGTGAAATTACTTGATTTTGAAGAAGAATAAACAAAGATTCCAGACATTTTTTTTTAATGATGGACTTGGTAATGTTCTGTACCAGCTGTTGTTAATGGTTAAAATGACATGGTTTTCTGCCCTCCAGGATGCACAAAAAAACAGCAGCCTTCATGCAATGAGGGCCAGTTGAAAGCATTGCTTTACATTCACACGTGTCTTAGGCTACCCTGACTTTTGTCTCAGCTGCCCAGAGCTTAAGTGCAGCTGTAGCAACTACCGATAAGGGATACCTCTTCATAGCAACCTTTGTTTTTGCCATCAGTTTGCAATAGCTGAAGACTTGTTTCATTCTACTTTGGAAGAATTCCCTAGTAAGAAGTGAAGCCAGTTGTTCTGCTTGTAAGTCACATCATGACATAAAGCAGGAGAGGGACTTATAATTGATAGCAAATGATTTCCACAGATGTGACCAGCAAAGTGAGCAAAGACAGACGCCTGCAGTTCTCGGTGACATTGTATCTTCACTAAGCTACATTTACCTCCCGTGGATGCTAACAGGTTTTCATCTAGGAGAGTGGTATTCTTTCATACTACATGGCCTCTTCAAGTTACATGAGCTGCTGCAGATTTCTAATCCTTTGCTAGATAACAAGAACATTTCCAAACAAAACCCCTTTTTGGTCTTTACAACATGCTGTGCATTTTTCTCTTTCAACTCTGGATGTCTCTAAAGAAATTCAATGAGCAGCGCAAAGAAAATCAGCAGAGCATAATATAGCCATTAGCGTATCAACTGTAGTGCGTGTGTTTATGAACCTGTCACTCAGAGATTAGACCAGACATGCTTCTCTCATCAAAGGCTTCAAAGTCAAGCCTGAATACTCAGCTGACTTTCCCAAGATGGGATTCTCCTACTCTCAAAACAAACATGTCATTTCTGTCTGTGCTGGAGAACCCTCTCATATAATGCTACATCAAGTGTAATTCGTTGCATTATTGAATCCAACTGCTCCAGTGTCAAATTCTCTAGTAAGTTCCAGTGTGGCTGACATGCTGCCTTGTAATTCGCTGACAGAAGACATTAAGGCATGTTTTCTATGTGCATTAGGACTGCTCTGAGTTCATTTACAGTTCCAGAGAACTATAACCCACTGCAGCCTATCATCCTAGAGAGTTAACTGTAAAGCTGTATTCCTAGGCCAGGTACTGGGTTACAATACAGCTTCTGGTAAGTTGCTTAACATTTCAGGTAATCTTTCTTCTAAACTTGCATCCCTAGATTTACCATACCTACTTCACAAGAATTATGTAAAGTTCAAATAATATTAATAAACTTTCTGGTTTAAATAACAGCCCCTGTTGAAATACAAAGTATTATCACACTTATTAAAGCTGCTTCACAAGTGACCACTTATTTCTATATCTAACCAGTAGTGCTGGAATCATGTTTAGGCACTTTTTTAATCTTGTCAGTCGGAGCTGGACTGCTTGCATAACAAATAAAACTACCAGCATGATGAACCTTCCTGCTCACAGGTCATAAAGTTTGATTCCAAATTTTAAAATGTGGCAATTTTTCTTTCTTTTAGTTCCCAGCTTGTTTAGAGCAACACCTTTCATCGGTTAGAGTAGAAACTCAGTTTTTGCTAGTAAAGCAAAAAATATATTCTTCTCCAGGAAATGTCACCCTGTTTGGATCCCGCTTTTTACTTCTGTGTTTGAAGTCCTATGTGAAGTTAGAGGATGAAGTCATTGGAGGTGTGATATGTAGAGAAAATATTATGGCCTTTAGCTGTTCATGGGAAAGTACACAACATTAGAAGTGATATAGGAGATAAGAGCTTCTACAAGGCAACTTTTATCCTCTTTACTGAAATTATTTCCTATGTGAAAGGTGGAAACGAATAGCTGAAGGCACTTAACCCCAGCATTACTCAGATAGTCAGGGACTGAAAGCAGCAATGCAACTCACATGATTAATTTTCAACTGTGAATATTCCTACCAAAGAAATGAAAAGTAAGTATTGATCTACACTCACAGACCTGAAGGTTGATCTATTTCCATTTAACTGGTGTGAAAATTTCCTTTCTTACCTTTACTCTCCATTGGTCACTAAATTCAATGTCTGCCACACACACTCATGTCATAATCACAAATGATGATTAAAAAGATTGGTTTAGCCTCCAGCCAAGGGTAGAAGAACATAGTGACATTAGCTGATAAGAGTCAGAAGATGCTGAGTTCCGGTTTGATTTGCATGAGGACACGATAAGCTTATGAGTACTGGAAACTGCATTGCAAATCCCCAGCAAGTTCTCCGTAAGACTCAAAATAGTATGATTAACCAAATGTGCATGAACAAGCACTATCCTGTGTGATGTGTCATCTAACCATCTCTTTTCTTTACAGAAACAGTGCAGTGTTTCCAACCAGTTAATCATGTGCACTTTGAGAATATGCTAGAAAACCAATCTTTGAACACAGGGTAACAATTTATGCAATAGTTCTAGAGTACAGTTTGTGGCTTGATAATTAGAAGTATTTCATCATAATATAACTAACCTCATTTGTTAAGGAAGAAGGTAAAAAGAAGGTAAGGAAACCAGAGTTGCAGGCATGTAATGGGCCTAAGTAACCTAAAGAAAACTGTGGTGTTGTTCTCATTTGGCCTCTCATAGTGTCAACTCACAGGATTTTACCAAGAGTATTCCAGGACATTATATTCTTCTTAAAATCCCATTTCATAAAGAATCTCAGTCTGTGTCTTTCAAGCAGAAGCACTCGATGCTTCCCTTAAGAACTCAACTTTCATGGAAACCCTAAAGCACCCAAAGAATCCATCCTTCCTGCAGAACTTAAGTAGATAGGGTCTCCCTTTACAGGCCTCCTTTTATGAGAAATGGATCCTACAGGAAGGACCTGATGAGCTTATATGAAGCCACAGGTTACGTGGCATACATACCAAATGAAGTTTGTTGTGCTTAGGTTTAGAGATGCACATCTCTCAAATCTTAAAGTTCAAAGTCCAAAAGTAAAGTATGGTACATTTTATGATGTCTGAGTCTTGATTTTTAAGTTATTCTCATGATTATGAAGTCTGATTACTTACATCTGGAAACACTGCATCAGCTCTGGGACAAATATTCAGGCTTTCAAATATGGCCCATCACATGTCTTCCTCTTCAACTGAAGCTATGGGTTAAATACAAAGGAAATTTCTTTTGTGACCTCAGTGTTGATGACAGGGATTGCAATGCTACTGTGTGGCTGAGCAGAGTTCTGTTTATTACAAGCATGAGTAAACGCAAATACAAAGACTTAATGCTTTGCAAAAACACTAAGCAGGTGTTTTACTGCTTTTTAAAAATAGTGAACTCACAGGTGCATCTCAAAATCCTCTGAGAGTGTCTCTGCCACCCTCTGTGCCTTTTCAGTATGAACAACAGCTTTCTGTGTTTCAACTGCATTTGTCATAAATTCCCATATTACAAGGTCCTAGAATCTCCCCGTTTTATAAAGACAAAAATGAACTGTTGCAAGGTCATCTTGTATTATCAAACAGGGAAGCTATAGAGGCACACAGCTTTGAAGTAGCCTGGAGTCTTTATTTTCTCTGAAAAGCCATGGTGATGGCCACACTGCAAATAGAGGTCTGTGGCTAGGAAGAAGGCACACAGCATGTTGCAGCTTCAATAGAAAATATTTTATGTCCAATTCTTTCCTTTTTATAGTTATGAATGCTTCTCACCAATAGTCTTGAACATCACAGAGAATAGCAGTGTTTAGAAAAAAAAAACAGTGTGCTAGGAGCCTTGAAAGGAATTTGGAACATATTGTTTACTGGATGTTAGCAGCTACTTGAAATTGAACTTTTTCTGTGTGTATACATTACCATCCTCCAATCCCACAGGAATTATACACAAATATCCAGCTCTACTGATGGAAAACATGACAGGGTGCATTTGGCAAGGATTTTTCATTCAGAACTCATTTCTTTGCCAGGAGGTTTCAAGCCTCATGCAGCACTGTTCATATGGCACCTACCCTTCTGCAAACCATCAGTGTGGCTGAAAAAGCTTCCTAATTACATCACTTCTTTTTATTTCCTTACTACTTAGTAAAAGTTTCCTCTGGTGGGAAAATGGTAGGATTGTTAGTCTCAGCCACGTGAAATATTCTCACCCAGTTTCCTGTCCTAATTCAAACAAATTTATTGGCAAAACTCAGATTTAATGTGAGCAATAATGGCCCAAACTAGAGATTTGGGGTTTTTTTCTACTTTTGGATCTTCAGCTTTTCTGCAGGGGAGTTCAGAGGGTGTACAGCAAAAGGAGGCTGAGCGAAGCCTTGATTTCATTAGCTGTCTTTCACAGGCTTCTCATAGAGAAACAAGTCCTAAATCATTGTCGTCGTTTAGGCCATAAAGCAGCCACGCAGTTTGTTCACCCACTTCCCCCTTTTTCTTCCCTCTGCTCCTGGAGGGATGGGAAGGAGAATCGAAAGAATGCAACTCCCACAGGTTGAGATAAGAACCAAAATGACTGCTACTGCTGAACCCATGACAATCATTAAATCACGAGCTTAGCTTGTGCAAATTTTGTCTCTATGAAGCTAGGAAGCCCAGGAAGCTGGTCCTGTGCAGGACCAGTATGGTTTGGCCCATAATGTCTTTGCAGGTAGTTATTCACAAAATCTGTCACACAATAAAGGAAAAGACATCTTCTCTTCAAAATGAGACATTTGTCCATATGCCTGCACACTCAGAGTACCTCACAGTCTGTTGGGTGTGTGTGTAGAATCATGGAATCATAGAATAGTTAAGGTTGGAAAGGACCTTAAGATCATTTAGTTCCATGGGCAGTGTACAACACGTTTATACATGATGTACTCATTTTTAACAGTGAAGAATTGAAAAGCACAGGAATACCTTTCCAGGTATATTCAGGAACCTAATTCCAAAGGAATTAGAAGTACTTCAGTAATTCTCACTTCATAGTGGGGAGAAACAAACTTCGCAAGGCACAGTGAAGAGCAAGATTGCTATTGTGAATACCTTACAGTTACCTGAGGGACACTGGCTCTCCAGTGATCCACACTGCAGCAGGGACACCTCTGTGACTGCAGGCCACAAGGTATTCACACCAAGACAGGGACACCTCTGGCTGACTGTGACCCACAGCCAAACCACACCAGAGGACACAAACTGGGAAACAGCATAGCAATAAAAACCTGAAGAAGCAAATAACATCAGAGGAAAAGCAGTAAGAAATAAAGTGCCTAGAACAAAATAAATAAGCAAAGAAAGCAGCAGGAAAACAAAAAGTTATGTATACAACCCCAAACCTCCTGTGTCACCCATCCCCTGACTGGAGTAACTGGGGCAAACTGAGTTTAACTCCCAGCAAACACTGGGGAAGTTAAGCCTGGGAAGGAGGGAGGGAAAAGTGTGCAGCTCAAGTGACTTTTTGATATCTGACTAGAGATATTTTGCCCACTGTGAAAGCTTGGATGCTTTTGACAGGAATGTGCGTTTCTTCCACGGGGCAGCTCAGCCCAGCATGTATCTCTCTCCAGTAAAAACTGACCAGGATCCACAGTGCCTGGCTCCCATTAGGCGTCCCAGACAACAGTTTCCTTTAACTACTGCAACATAGAATGTCATAAAGAGCTTATTAATCAGCCAAGCCTAAAGCTACAGAAGTATTTCAAAATATTCATTATTAAATTTAGAGAGAAGGGGGAATAAGGGGTTATATTTGGTAGTAAAGAACAGCAGCCCAATATTAAAAGAAAATAAATGAATGAGTATGGATATTGTTAAACACAGTTTTAGGTGATTGTCATGTTACAGGTGAGGTTTAAACATTCAATTTTTCTTTCACTAGGGTCACTAGTAAAACATGCTATTACTTCAATAGGAGGTGAATGAAGCCATTAAGCGCAGTTGAATTGTTAAGCCATATGGTCTCTCTCCTTGTAGTTTTCTTCATGTTGCAGGTATTTGTTTCTGTTTTGTGTTTGTATTTACATTTTCCTGGCCCTCTAAGTGCCCTAAGGAGCCATTTATAAATGGTCATAACACAGTAACCCACAATATTACAGCCCTATTAATTATTCCCTCGGGCATTAAAAGAGCCTGGGAAAATACAAACACAGACAGGCTGAAAACTTTTATTTAACAAAATTTAGGCCATATTAGCAGGGGGAAGAGAATCATAATTTCAAAAACTGGAAAAATACTTGTCTTATAGACAGACATCATTTGGTGGGCGATGCAACAAATACTAGAACTAGCTGGGCCTTCCATAGTATCTTACTAGGTCCAAACAGATTTATTAACAGGAAAAATTAGTAAAATTATGTAAAAACAGTGAATATTGCTAAATGACAGTGTACTTACTTATGACATCATTTACAAAGTGAAAACACCTTAAAAGACAGGAAACGAATAAAGAACATATATAAATCTTACTCTTGCTGCACAACAAAAGAAAATACATTGATGGCCTCTATTGCAATGGTATCGTAGAATATCATGCTCACAGATACATTTGTTTTCAAAGCTTTTCCCTGACACAAGGACACGACATTTTTAACCAGTGAGAAACAGATCACAAAGCAACAAATTTGGAAAGATATCCAGCTTTGTAGACCCAGAGAAGACACATGATTGCTCTTAGCTTCTGAACCAGAGGGAGTACCTGAAGTCCTACAAAGTGGTTTGCAGCTCAGAAGAGTGCAAGCAAAAGGGTGATGAGCACACTTGTGCTCTTCAAGTTCCCCATGCACATTCCCAAAAGCAAAACATACATAGCTCAGAGACATGGAGCCACACCATTAGCTCAGGGTATTCATGGGCCCCCTAATTTGGGGATCTACTCAATAAACACCTCACAATCAGCTTACACAATGTCTTCCCTGTGATGCTGTGGTAAGGAGAAGATTGGCATGGACCAAACACATTCTGCCACACTGATGAGTGCCCCAAAAACCTGGTAGGTTAACTTGTGCGTGTGGCCAGACAATTGCTCGCCTAACGAGAAGTCACATGGAAAACTAAGCACAAAGCCAGAACAAAAATTGACTTGCAGATTGCCAGTAGGTTCAGCTACAACATGTTTCCCAACATGTCCTACACTACTTAGCCGTTCAGATCTGGCAAGACCCCAAAAGAAGGTGATGAGCCTATGGAAAGTCTCCATTTTGAGGTTTAGTCAAGTGATACGAGTTTCTTCACAAGAAGATTTGGCCTGGAATCATACACTTCGAACTAATGTTTGTGAGAAGACAAATGTCTCCATATTAATCCCAGAAACAATAACAACAAGCAAATGCCTTTGTCAGTTGTTTCCAAATGTTTTTTTGACCTCTTAGTCCTGGAGATTATGAATTTCAGATGGATGTATTCAATGCCAAATACATTAACTCAAATAATTGGTGCCCTAGGGACCCACCTCTCTGGGAGACTGAATTCATCAGCAGACTGTGCTTCAGGACCTGATTTTGGCACACAATAATATGAAATTTAGTGAGGGGAAAGAATCTTAGAATTCATCTTAAATATTCTATGGACTAAATTCATAGCTATACATTGTTTTCCTGGCTACAGTACTGCTCTCATAGGATTTGAGGAATGTTTTGCTCCCGCTTTTTTCTGAAAAGGATGAAAAGTGGGTGAGAAACCATGTTTTTCACTGGGAGAGCTACTGAAGAGACAGAACATCTGCTGGAGAGATGCATGGAGCTGTCTGTCCACCTGTGTTTATGGAGAGACTCTGCAGGGTAATATGCTAAGGGATGTTAAGTCTCCACAGTCTGCAACAGCTCCAGCTCATGTCAGTTCTAAAATAAGGTGCAGGAAAAGAAAGATAGATACATCACAGTTTCTCAGGAGTCCTTGGGCAGAGCAGGGAGAAGACAAGCTGCAAAAGATCAGATCTCTGCTGAGCACATTTTTCTGCTAAAGCATTGTGCACATTTTGTTCTGGGGCATTACAAAAACTCCCCATTCTGTGCTCTCCCAGAAGGTACTGATAAGTTGCTCTTGCCAATAGATTTCCCTGATAAGGGAGAGTCTTGCTAGATGTTTTGGTTATGTTCACAACAGACCCAGGACTGTTTGCAGGCTCTAAGGCCACCCAGCCACTCACAAGAGCACATCAAATTTGCCCCACTCCACAACCACACATGAAACCAGGGTAGCAACATCCCAACCGGCTCCTTGGAAAGGCCCCTGGATGATCTCAGGGCCAGCTCTCCATTGTGAATGTACCAGCTGGCTTGGGCCACAGCCAGGAACTATGCAAGCTATTTTATTAAGACAGCTGTATATCTTACTAATATAGCTACAGACACTCAGAGCAAACTTGGACCAAATGAAGATAAAACAGATCTGCTGAAGACCTTCATGCTTATGGATGCAGAACTGTCCTCCTTAGATTATGATTAAAAAATCCCCCTCACCATCCCATAAAACCTCTTTCTGAGTCTGAAGCAAAATTCCTTCCAGATCATTTTGTTTCTAATAGCAAACAATTTTAAAACTCAGTTCTTACATTCACAGAAATTAAAGGTTATGGGCATCATAAATTTTATGAAATTAAAACTTATAAACCTGTTTTCATACAGAGTGCAGATTGTGCCCAAGTGCCAAGTATACATTCTACGGAATATTTTTATAAAATCAGTTATTTCAGCAGATATTAATTATCAACATTTGACAGCTGTGAGTTTATTCTTATTTGTAAGAGTATGCTAAGCGACATTCACAGAAATAAGGTGTGAATATCTGGGGACTGTAGATTTACAGCTTTAAACAACTGCTTTCTTAGCAGAGGTTCCATAAAAAAACTACAAAACAATTGTCTGAAACCTGAAAGCCACACATAATTAATTTTAAACCTTTTAGAGAAAAGTTAAATTATTTATAAAGTAATACATTTACATTAAACCGCTTGCTTGAGAACTTCTCAAAACAGACCTCCATTAATCAGTTTTTTATAAAGGAAGTTGTCAAAATATTTAAAGTATTTTTCATTATTTGTCAAGTGTCAACAACCCATTTTGCATTATGTGAAATGAAACCTGAAGACAATCTCATCCCCAAGGAGACTTCAGTCAAAATTCTGATTATTCTCATGCTACATAAAATCTTACAGGCAACCAGTCATGCAAGAAGTTGCAGCAAATATCTGTGCTTTACTGGAAGACTATGCACACAAACAGTTGATTTATTTCCAGAGGAGGGACTCCATTTAGAGTTTTAGGGGTTACTACAGAGAGGCAATGGTATCAATTTAAATCATTCTGACTCGAGTATTCTGATTTCTAGCAGGGTTTCCAGCACAAGCATGCATTTCAGTTCCACATCCACCCTAAACCTGGATGGCTCAACAGTGTAAGACAGCAAAGGCAATCTATACATAAGAGTACAAAGAGGAGCATTGTACGTACTTAACTTTGCCTCCAGCAGCTTGCTTGGCCACTTGCACACTGATGCTTTTCACTCCTGCCTATTTCAGAAAACCTGTTTCTGGCCTCCAACCTCTGACAACCTACATGGAAATAAATTAAATGGTGTTCAAAAGAAATTAAAGTAAATACTCTTAATGTTCATGTGGGCTCTCTCCACTAGCCTGCTGAAGGAATATGCCAGTCGGTTACTGGGAAGAGGTAAGTATTCAGAATGTGTCCTAGCTGTCTCCACCGCTACCATGGCCTTAGATGAAAATGTTCTTGAAGACATTTTCTAGAAAATTGTTAATTTTCATTATCAAATTATTACAGCTAAAAGTCTATAACCCAATTTATGTAAATCATATATTTCTACGTCTAGGTGATATTTTAAGATCATACTGTCTTCCATTCACAGCAGTGGCTCTACTGAGAAAGACAGTAATTGTGTACAGAAATCTAATACCTTGCTTAAGTTTAGAAAACACACAATTCAGTTGTTATTGTGAACAGCACAGTCCACAAATATTATGGGCAAAACAAGAAAAATCCTCATGTTTTCAGAACCCACAGTTTTCATTCTTACATACTGCATATGTTTATACATTTACATATTTTGTCTTTTTTCTTTCCTTTCACTATCCTTTACCATCCTTTTCCCATTTTCTGTTCCCTGAACTGAGTAAATGCTAAGCTTCTATTTTTGTGCTATGCTCCTTCCAGTAGTAATATAAACAGTCCCCCAGTTTAACAGAATGAGGTTAACCACATGTGAAGCAACCAACGTCCAACTTGTTGATGTTGTACTACATTTAACCCCAAGACAGGTTTGATCTTTTCTTTAGTTTCAAGACAGCTCCTGATGATTGTTGCATTTTAGTACAAAATAAACCTATTTTATTGCATTATTTTGAACTGCCCTTGGAGGGAGACCTCTCTCACATATCATTCTGTCCTGAAATGCAGTCTGGGAGTACTTTCTCTGAAGAAGTTGCATCCAGACCTTCTATATCAATGATTCAGATTTCAACAACAGTCGTCATTCATGATGATGATAAAATACACAGGGTTCTTAGCAGACTGAGAAATGCTACATAAGAGAAGGTACAGTTCCACAGCCGCTTTATTCCAGACAGTTCTGGTTTATATCTACCTGACATTCTTTATTTGCATGCACTCTCTCTTTTACATTGTTTAAATATACAGTAAGGTTGCTGCTTTTGTAGCAGTATAAATATACAACCTAGAGTAGGTAATCTCAGCTTCAGTTCATTATTCAGTTGCATACACTGGTTTAGCATGGGATTTCAGCTTAACAGCTGAAGAGTCAAGCAGCATTTTACAAAGAACTTTTTATCCTACTTTTATGGTGATTTATGAATCAAAGGAGAAAAGTAACATCTTTCTTAAGGTTTCATTTTAAGCAGCACTTTAAGTCTTTGACTGAATATGTCATTCATTCAAACTGGTAAATTCTTACTCAAAAGGTGCTTTTACTTCTAATGGCCCAGTGCAGTTTCAAGAGGTTTTTTTCTTTCTTCCACTGTCATGAAGTATTGTTTCCAAAAATCATTATTTACTAGAGCACTAAGTACTTTTAAAAGTACAAAGACAGGCAAAAAGGTGAACACTATGTTCTTTTTGAAAGTTTTCTAAGGAATAAAGTTGATGCAGCCTGTATCACCATGCCTGGATCTGCATTCCTTCCTTACAAACAGCTTTATCAATCTCTGTGTCATCCCTCCCAATAGAACGGCTTAGATGCCTCAGAAGGAAGCCCTCTCTTTCTGTCATATGCCACAATAGTGAAAACAAGCAGGGGAATAGCTGCACAATTATGCAATGTACAGTACAGTCTATGAATCAGGGATCCCCTACTATGCCTGGGGCTTCACAATGGCTTGTTTTAGTGCCTCCTGTAGCATCTTTCTGCTGGTAACTAAATATTTCAGAATGGTTTATATTGACTCTAGGGACAGCTGTTGAGGAGAAAATTCCTTATTTCAAGCCAAATACGGAGTTCATAGCTCAGCTCAGGAATTGGACAGTATCCAAGAATTTGTTAGGTTTTCTTCCTCTTTGCTCTGAATTGTCCAACATCTCCCTGTTTCCCCCCCAAAAAAAACCCTCTACAATAATAAAATTTAAAGCATATCCAGGGTGCTTGCTATGCTGACATTTTCTTAAAGGCATCGTATCAGGATGACTCAGGCCTAAATTCTGGATATAAAAAGCTTTTTAAATAAAAAAGTTAATGCAAAATTTAAGATGATTTTAAACTGTCTCAGCAAAAAGAGGAGTTCATACTTTAGAAGGCCCTTAATGTTGAATTTCTAAGAAATGTCTTACTCTATAAAAGCTAGTAAGTGAAACCATATAGAATTTTTAAAAGTCCAACACACTAGCCTGCTTTCACTGTCTAAATGCAAGAACAGGAACAAACAAACAAACAACAAAAAAAGAAAGGGTCCATAGAGATATTTGGTTTTGTTACAGAACCTACAACCTGGTAACCAATAGTGCTCTGAAAGAAAATACATGCCTTTGTCGTAACAATTACATTGCAATTGGTAATTAAAACAATAAAATACCTTCCATCTCCATTAGCTAAAGGCCTAGCTACTTTTCCTATGATCAAGCAGAGCAAATAGGTCAAGAGCATTAAGATAGAGGAAACACTGATCAAATTCTTCTCTCTCCCCAAAAAAAGGAAATACATTTAAAAAATGACACATATTTGCGACAGGAAACATCTCAGTTTGAATTTGCTGCATAAAACCTGTGTTGTACACTTAATTTCTGTCTATTCTTAGCTTGCTTTTAATACACAGGACAACATAAGAAAGATATAAATTCCAAAAGGCAACTAGAAAAAGATAGCTAACACCTATAAAGGCTTCCTGTGAATGACATATGTCACATAAATAATGTCATGAGTCTTTTGTGAATGACATGATACAGCAGTTCCAATAAAAGAGGAAATTGCTAGCAACAAAAAACATGGTTTTTAATAAAGTAAGGCACCATCTAGAGTATACAAAACCTGTAACAGCTGAACTCGGAGGCATGGGTGACTCAAAGTAAATAACACTTAATCCTAGTGATATGCAAAGTATTTTAAAGATTTGCAATTGGGAATATCTGAGCAGGTATGAGTTTTTTAAAAAATGCTTCTAGAGTTTTATTGAGAATTCTTGGTGGAGACAATGCACCTGTGGGATGTTAGTCAAACAATAACAGATTTATTTTGACCACTCATCATTGACACAGAGGTCACCCCTCACAAAAGGGTGGGTAGCAGGGGAAGCTTTAAGTGGTTTCCTTGGTCATGTGCTACAGCCTCAGAAACTGCCTTCAGCACCCCCTGTAACCATCCAAATTGGCAGGATGGCTCTGTTCCTCTGGGAGGAAATGAATGCTGGCCCTGTAGGCAACCAGCAATGATAAATAAATCTCCTGCCTAGGGCTCTGCACAACAGGCATTAAAAAAGAATGGTTACAGAACTATAGCAATGTGAGGCACTTGTGGAGAACATAGCACAAGGAAGCCCTCTCCACCGCTGCACCACATATTGAGCTGCCTCATGCAAATGACTATGGCATAGATCTTCAAGGAAAGCTTTTATGGCACTATATTCAGCCTAACTCTGGGTGGATTTATACTTATAGGCATCTGCATGGCTAGAAAGTACTTAAAAATTTAACATCCAACTTCCAGACTGGTGTTTCTTTAGCCTGATCCCTTGAGAGTCTTTAGCCTTTCTTAAAGTATGCCTTATAGATGTCTATACATGCAATTAGTTTAGTGTATTTCCAGATGTGGCCAGCAGAAGCAACAAACGTGATTGTAGCGCTACATTCACCAAAGAAAGACAGGATCCAATTTGCTCCTAGCAACTCAAACTTGTCCAATACTTTTTCTAAAAGTCTGTGCCTGGTGCTTTTAAAAAGTCAAGATTTATCAAAAATGGAAAATAAAAGAAGTTGAAGACATTTTTGAGTCCATGGTTTAGGGATTTCCTTGGAGACATCTTAGCCCTCTCAGGAGGAAGACATCTCATGGCTCATACCCCCTTCTTCCAGGATCCATGCTCTGAGCAGCAGGTTATTTAATACAAGTGATTTAGTGACATTGTTAATCAATCCTGTTTTAAAATACATCATCTATGTAGCTGTGTTTCCAGAGGAATCCATTTTCATTGGGTCCCTGGGATGAAGCGTCCTAGTGAAATTCCCAGTGGACTGACATCCCAGGGGAACCAGCCAAGACCTTCACAGGGAGATAGATGTTAATTTTCACATTGATTAAATAAATAAATAGGTTGATCATTTCAGATTTTTATACTTAAAAAATGCATTCTCTCATGAGAATAGGCATCTCATAAGAAGCACTTGAAGTATTAGGCAGCAGCTATATGAGACTATTTAGGATTTGGCTTTGCTTTCAAATATAGTTCCCTGCTTCTAGTTTTGCATTTCTAAATAAAGGACAACAGAACAAAGAGTCCAGACCAGGTGTTGAGAGGGAATTAGCAACACCATCAGCTTTTAGGGAACAGATTGCTCCGTAACTCTGAATCCATCCCAGTAACCCTTGGATACACCACCAAGCTAAAGGAATCTATATGCAAAGTGTTACAACCACTGTTCAGGAGAAGCTGTTGCTCTTGGTTCTTTTTTCTTTCAACTGGGGTGGGTTTTAAAGTATTCATTTGTAGCAATAGCAGAATTCTTGGTACAACAGATGTCGAAGACTTGCTTTAAGCATAAAAGGCCTTTCAACATGGTTAGATGGAGACCAAAAAGAAGGGAAATAATCAAGGTTGGACATGTTTCACAAATCAGACAGTCCTACATCTGCATAAAGCCTGAGCTCCTAAATCCTATTTTGGTCTGCCTTTCCAACACTGATGTGGTAAAACCTTATTTTTTCTGACAAAACTTTCAGCGCTCCTGTTTAGCAGAGTACTTTTCATAACACCTATAGGTTATCACGTACTAGTGCTTTGGCTTGTGTAAGCATGAGGCCACGATAAAAAGGTCACTGCTTATACATGAGGGAAAAGAAAAGCATGCAAGTGTTACTGCAGTTTTTCTAAAGTGGAGTCCTGGAAAAATTCATGTAAACTGTGCATAGCTGTAATGTGAAAGGGGACATTTGTTTCTTCAGAAGGAATTACTGTGGTGCAAGAATTGTCTTGGCAGACAAACAGAACATATTTGCCTATTGTGTAAATAACATTTTCTTCTGTAAAACTTCAAGTGAATAAATAACATTTTGAAAAGCAAAAAACTCCATCTCTTTACCTTCTGTGCAGAGACACATACCTGTTCCTTTAAAAAAAAAATAGTGACATCTTAAATTCTACCTTTTGACCTCAGTGGTTTCAACAGAAGTTTCAAATGTCAAACCAAAGAGTATTGCTCATGAAAAGAAATCTGCTGGCAAAGGTAACTCTCCTATTGAGGTTACATTCTAGAGTTCAAAGTGTGAGTAAATTATTAGGTTTTTTCTCCATTTTCCTAAAAGATTAGTCAACAAATATTTTCTAATTACATAAAACACTACATATCTCTTCCGATTAAAATGCATTCATTTAAATGTCTATTACGCAGTTTCACTAGAAGGAATGCCCGCCTTTCAAAATTGTGGGCAAATGGGTCCTTCTCTATTGGCTGACCTGGAGAGGAATGAAACCTCTCCAAACCATAGCAGCTATCTGGACAGAAATTCCTCTTCAGCCCAAACCACAGGAGGTCTGTGCTTCTAGACATGCAGTATGTAATTCTAGCATCACATGCTGTTCAGCCATAGACTGTCAGTCTGAAGTAGCACACTGGCCACGTAACATCATTATGCCAATGCCAGGCAGAAGGTCTCAGCTGAACCTGCTCTATTGAGCCCAGACACATAAAGGTTTTCTGCTGGAAAGGGGTCATTCATAAAAATGTCACAGAGTTGATGCCAAAATCTGTCTTGCCGGAACCAGAAAGGTGAGAAGAGAACTCTGCTCAGCTCAGACAAGAAGTTGTCCTTTTACACTAAGCTACAGTCATCTCACCAACCTGGATCATTTTAATAATGGGTGTTCAGACTCGAGACGAAGACTTTTTTACCAATTTAACAGTGAGTCTATCAGGACATGGAACCTAGGGCTCTCCTGGCTTGTAGCATGGAGTATAAATGCACCCACTATTATACCACAAGTCATTTTGCCGCTTGCAAAAACTCAGTGAAAAAGTTACATCTTCTTGCCTATTTTATTAGGACAAAATTACTTCTATTTGTAGTAATACACATGGAATTATTTTTCTTTCTACTTATTTTGTGAGTTGTCAGTGGCAGAGCTGTTTCATTTTTTGCTGTACAAGAAAGGAAAAAAATATTTTCATTTATACCCTACCAGCTTAAAGTATACAGGCACAAAAGAATGAATCAAACAAAGCCTAAATGAGTTTTCCTACCATTTTTAGATAGCTTTTGACAGTCAGCAGGTTGGAACTACTTAGTCTTTTCCCCTGATTCACAAATAAGTCTACCATACACTTTAAAAGAATTAATGAATATATCACCCCGCAGAACACTAATGCATGCATTATTCATTCTGCCTCAGCTTGTTTGAAATGTTTGCATGAAGAGGAACTATAGTAGGTGCTGTTTCATTTCATCACTTACAGTGCCTGCAACCTGACTGCAGTAAAATTTACAGCACTGGATTCTTGTATGATTAATATACCACTGCCCTAAGAATCTGCTATGCTTTTGGTACTGTTATACACATGGGTTTCTGCTGGATTCCACTCTTCATGACTTCACATATCGTTAATTTAAAGCTAGCAAATGTTTCCGTAAAGTATGGCTTTAATCTTGTATATCAGACATATAGACATTCTATGAAATTTATGGAAAAGCTCCTTTGGAATAAGCTGATACAATTCAAGCTAAGCGAGCAACCCAAGACTAATCTGCTTGTGTCTACTTATCTGTAATTTAAAACTAGATAATTCCCCAAAACAAAAAGACCTATAGGACTCCTAGACAAATAAATGAATGAAAGCACCCAGCAAGGTCTTGCTCATTTTTTTATCAGGCACGGCAACAGAGAGATGGAAACTCGACAACACATTAACCTTGATGCCCTCTCTTTGCTCTTCTCCTTGGAATTCCTAATTTGAAAGTGTCATGAAAAGCCCAAATAAAACTACTTGGAATGGCTTTCTTGTGGTGGAATCCACTGTGCTCAGGGCACTGAAGGCAAATAGGGAAATCAGGGTGTGATCAGGCCAAACACTAATGGAGTCATAACAGAAAACAATAAAACATGAATACGGCTTCTTCTGAAAATTGGGATGGAGACCTATCAAGTGAAAGCTTACCTCCATGAGCAGCCATGGTGGAAACAGTTGTCTCCTTCCTTATCTGAATTCCACTGAGAACATTTGAAATTTCCTGGTATAGCTGTTACAAGAATTTTTTATTTTTTTTAAGTGCAAACAAGTAAGTTAAAGGTGAAGTTTTTATTTCTTTTCATTTTCCCATTCCTCACATGTGTGTAATTACAAAAGCTCCACTTATATTTTTAATTAAAATATTCAGCGCCAGAAAGTAGCTGACAAACTGCTTCAGTTCTTGTAACCTGTAACACAGCCCTTTAGGGCATCATTTACCAAATTTGACCAATATGTTTAACTGTTAAAACAAAATTAGCAAAGGTTTGTATTACACACTGCTTGACTTGTATGTAATTAAGAGTAAACAAGCACTGTTGTCTCCACTGGTATCTAATATGGTTTTATAATAACCAGACAGAGACAGCCTTTGCTGTTGGGAAATTAATACTATATAGAGTAATGAAAAACTGGGACTGAAAACTTCACTGTAGAGTTTCAAGATACAACAGAACTGAAAACACAAGACATTTTTATAAAAGATATGATCAAATACCAGACATAAAAACACTCAGGTTGACTAAAAGACCCTTGGAAAGAAACCATTCTTTAACAGAAGGGCCTGTAGAGTTAATAACCAGCAGCTACCTGAGACCCTACCATACAGTTTTAACAGCAGCGACAAAAAAACAACTAGAAGGGAAAAAAAGGACTGTTTCAGTTTTAAACATACTAACAAGATAATACTATAAAAACTAAAAAGTTTTCCAAAGCACTAAATAAATCTTTAAGATAGCGATTCAGCACAAAGAGGTGAAACATGATAAGAATATACAAATACAAACATATTAAAAATGTATTAATGTACCTGTAAATACCCTATCACTTAACTGTTTATATTGTAAGTTTCAAGGGAATGACAAATAGGAGACACTTGTTAATAATTGTTGGGTTTTAGATAGGATCCACGCTTCAACTTTTGTGCTTCAAAGTCAAATGCACAAAATTTTGTAAGATACAACAACATGTTTTCATTTGGAACAAAAAGTTTTGGTCAGAAATGAAAATCAGAACTGATTTTTCACTGGACAATTTTCAAAATGTTATCTCCCATATAACAGGGGACTGTTCTATTTGGGGGGTTTTTTTGAGAATGCTATAGCACTAGTACGACAGTACTAGTACAACAGTAAAGTACAGAACAGCTAAGTACCCATGGAAAAAAACCTGCTCAACCCAAAGTCATTGGAAGAAGTGGACCTCATATCACTAAGCACAAGATGTCATTCTACATTCTAAATATCAGTACATTTTAAGAGCTGACACCTTGACAGGAGGGATTCAGTAAAATTAACATTCTTATGCTTACAGAAAATCTGTACTATTAACGTTGTAGAGATGGCATTAACTCATTAATTATGGGATGTTTGTATATTTACTACATAACTTTCTATATATTTTGCATTTATCTTACATACTTTGTATTGTATTTGGTTAATATATTTAGAAAATTATTTATATTTTATAATTTTACATACTTACTAGAAATACGAAAATTTAGCCCAGCAAGGAAAAGAAGTGATGGGACAGTGCATTATGACTGGGGGTTACCTGTTCATGCAATGACTGACAAGCGAAAAAGACTTACCACAGTTCTCTACCACTTAGTCAAGAGAAGGTTCTTCTTTTTATTCTAGTCTTCAGAAAATGCTGTCAGATGTTGCTGTTGTTAAGACTGACATAACTGAGAGGATGTACATACAGGCACAATTTTATTTGCACAACAGATGACCACATCAAGCGTAACTACATACGTCAATACACAGAAGTTGGAATTAGACTGGTACTGACATTTGCCCATACATTTTTTTCAAGACATGAATTTCCATAGCTAGATATTCTGCAGTGAATGGGCAATATATCAAGAAGAGAATACTTCTTGGGTTTTGTTCCTTTCCGTCTTTTATCTCTTTTTTTTTTTTTTTTTTATTGGCTGCAAATTTCCTTTTTCTACCTTTGGTGTATCCTTCTTTAAACCCACATTTTCATCTTTACAAAAAGCCTACAAATGCACAGAAGATCAAAAGCACTGTTGTGAAAACCACATTTCTGTTGACTCAAACTCATGGTCCAAGTCAATGCTAATGCCACAGAAGTCACGGAGATCAGCATAGTAGTGGCAGAAACAGGACCTTCCTGATGGCTGCCTCATGGTTACACACTACTGGAAAAGCCATCGTCTAAACCTCACTTTAGAAGCATTATAGCATAACACAGGCAAAACTCAGTTACAAGCATATTGCATTCCAGAATAACAAGATGTCACTTTGCATTAGCCTTTCTTGATTTTCAGATAAAAAAGCACAAGGCAGAGAAAGAAAAATTCTGCTGCTTGTTCTCACCTAGGCACCATTTCCATGTTCACAACAAACACACAAACTGTTTTCTCTTGTTAGACCATTAACTTCTTACATATATTTATATGGAACAAGTGACATCCAGTGGCTGGTACAGTCAATTACTATTCAACCCTCAAGCTAGGTGCTCCATCTTCTCCTCTCCTGTTCCCTGCCTACTTTAAGTGCCCATGGAAAGTCAACCGGTTTCTTTGTCCAAGGAGAATTTCTTCAGGACCCTCACCAAAATAATCACAAAGGAGACAGACACAAGGGTTATGGAGGTTAAGGGTCTCTTCCAATCTAAATCATTCTATGACTTTATGATTCTATAATTAATATATTGCATGATACCCAAACAGCTGTGGGATAGCAGACATTCATTTTACTTTATATTACAGACTTGAAACCAATTAAGTGATAAAAGAATGCTATCAACAATGTGATTCTTTTACAGTTACAAGTATTTTTCTCAATTTTTAAGAATTATTTGATAAAATATTCAAATCAATTACTCTGGTATGAAAGACATCAAAAGCAAGAAAACACAATATAGTATTTAAAAAGCTGCATTTTTTCTACCCTGAATTATCCTCTATACCTACTCACAATGCACACACAACTTTAGGTTACTGCAGATTACTTACTTACAGTAAGACGCTTAATTTTTTTTTGCTGTGTTAGCAGTAACGTGTATTCTATTTTAAATCCTTTCCTAAGCACTTTAAAGATTTTAGTATTTAAAATGAGGTTAACAAACATTGCTGCTAAAGATAAATGGGCAAAGTCATTCAAGAACAAATGCCAGAGACATGCACCAGGTAGCTTTAATACCATGTTAATTTTAGATCCTGTAACAATAAGAAATGCTAGAACATACAGGTTTGTTTGACATGCCACAGAAAACAAATTTTGAGAGAAGAAATAATGTAAGACCAAACAATATAGCTGGGAAACAAACCAGAGCTTTCAGGGTAACGTGCCCTTCAAAGCTGAGTACAAGGCCATTTCCAAACAGAAGAAAATGAGGTTTGAAAAATGCATCCATTCTTTCCCCAAATACATCAATTGCCTAATAAAATAAGTCAACTCCCCCTTTCTTTTTTAGTCTGTTATGACAACAAGAGGCCACCAAACAATAGCAATAACCAGCTCCCCAGGAATGAGAAGTCTTTTTCAGAAGACTATGGCATAGCTGCTTCATTACATATTCTGCACAAGGATTATTTCTCAGTGGTAACAGGACACATGCTAAGCCAAAGAGAACTAGCTTGGACATTTCTGGAACAAGCTTTCAAAACAAAAAAGAACCTCTAAATATGCAACCAGGCAGCAGCATACATAAATATCTTAGACATTCAAGGAAAAAGTGTTTATAGAGGGAAGCATCAGCTGAAACCTACAGTTTGACCATTCACGTCTACATACACCACACAGACAAACAGCTTTATATCCACTCTTTGGACCTCAACAGTATTTATTCCTACAGGATTTTAATAAAAGATGGCAAACACCAGCCTTAGAATATGTGCTCATTTTGTGGCAACTCATATATCACATCCTGAACACTTACAAAGGTCCTAAAACCTCCACTTGTAAAGTAGAGGTATTGGCATAACAGGCAAACTGGGACTCCCCTTCTTAGAACATCAAACCTTCCCTACCACAGAAAGATTCTTTAAGGGGCTTTCTTTTCAACCATCTCTTATATTGGCCCCTGAAAGATATTTTTTATACAAGAAATAAAATCCAGTAAAGGGATAATGGGTTTTCTTACCTACAGTTTAATCGTTTAATCAGAAAACATGAACTTCATATTTCAAAGATTAAAATCTCAACATGTGCATTTGTTAAAAGCCTGTTTTGATAGCTTGCGTATACTGACCAAAATCACAAGTAACTCCTAATATGAGCACTGAAATTTGTGGATACAGCATCAAATGCAGAACGGATAAAGTGTCTTTATTTGGTATCTTTATTTTGATGAAACTCTTAATATAGAGAACTGAAAATTTTCACAAAACAAAAAAAGCTGCTTTAGATGCCGAACTCCTACTTGTCTCAGATCCCTTCCTATTATCTTTGTATTCAACGCAATTTAACATTTGCAAACCACAGTAATTATTTTCCATGTTTCCATCCCGATAAACCATGGTCACCTCCTCCTACACAAAGCACAAACAATTAAGAAATTAACAAAAACTAATTTTCACCCACAAAACGTACCCAATACTGCAAGTTCATCAGAGTAACTCCCAAACCAATTACAACTATTCTTAAAAGGCATAAGGGAAGTAATTTTTGGAGCTAGACAAGAGGGAGTTGATATTAACTTTGCTGGAAGTTAATATCAACTTCCAGCAAAGTTGAAATGGAAAAATATTAATTATTTTAAATTCTGCCAGAATGCTTCAGTATTTCCTGTAAAGTATGTAAGTCATTAGGTATGGTAAACTTAGTGTCGAACTCATCAAAACCTGATCTACTTCCTATCCTAACCTAATATATTACTTGGTAAGTCTGGCTGAGAGTCAAATCAGTATATTTTGAAGATAAAATCAAAAAGATACTGGCTGAAAACTAAGCTCATAAAAACTGACTCTTGCACCTCACCAACATGCTTTTTTGAGGAAAAAAACCCCGAACAAAACAACAAAACAAAAAAAACAAGCAAAGCAAAAACATAGCCGGCTAGAACAATTCTAACAAAACATCTTTGGAAGATACTTATCTTCCAAATATTAGAACTTATTTCTGAAAGGACAAGTAAGCTAAAATGCTGCAGGTTTATTGAAAACTAATAGTAGAATACCATCTAAGAAACAAAACCAACACAGGAGGAGTCTGGAGACTACATGGGTTTCATGTTCTGGTTGGTAAAAGATCCAGATTTCTTCTTCCCCTTTTTAAGAGCTGACAGTTTTAAAGACAATCATTTTTAGAAGAATGCGTACACAGAAACAATGTGTTGCTAAGACTACTACTTATACTTAAAAAATAGTTGCTGTTTGTAAGGCATTGTACATTTTCTTATATGGAAGGATATCACACCCATTCAAACACTGAAATTTACCTGTTCATCCCAAAGCCACAGACCTGTTCCCTAAATAGAATAAAAGAGAATTGATGGTTACAAAAGTCAGACTCAATCCTCTTCAAAATTTTCTCATTTGTCATGTCATCAACAAAAAAAATTTCAGATGCCTCCTTCTTATCCAGAGGCATACACTGCAATTCATCAGGGAAACCAGCACAGCACATCTGCAGGGCCATCAAAACAAGTCTTTTTATCTCAAATGTTACACTGAGCTCTTTGAACTGTATTGTGGTCTTCACTGCCATCTTAGCTTCATCCCAACATTGTTTTGCTCAACCTTTTAATAAAATCCATTTCAATAAATCAGAGGAATTACAACATGTGCATGGCTACAGTAATCTCAAGGTAATACACTAGAATATGCTTCCAAACTAGTTTCTTATTCGTATCATCTCCCATTCAGGCAATATTCACTCTATTGAGATCTTTAATGAACATTCATAGGTACCTTAAAGAGCAAATGACTCATAGAATCAACCTGACTTCAAAAGAAATATAACATGAAAATTACAGCAACACTTACCAAATTGCACTATGTTGATTATATTTTTCTGGTTTAAAAATTCAAATATAATTAGATCACCTCATATTATATGGTTCATGAAACTAACATTGAATGGATACATTTGGAGAGAGCATGCTGATGAAAAATAAGGATTATTGATGTGTCTATAAATTAAAGACAACTTCCTGTCTTGTGTCTGCACATTAACAAATCCACCATAAAACACTTGAAAAGTTAAGTTCACTGTACCATGATGGCCTATGACAACAATGAGCTTCTGAGAATGCAAAAATCAGAAAACCAAATGTTTTTTCCTATCCACATCTGCAATATTTTAATAGGGAGAATGAGCTACTGCTAATTATTACTGCATGAGACAGCTTTAACATCTGCTTGTGCTTTTTAAGTTCACTAGCTGTTAGCTTCCATTCTGCTAAGGATTTTTTAAATTATGATTTAGACTGACCATGTAATAGAATAACTTAATTTCACGCTATGCTAAATTCCAACCTCAGTCTTCTTTCAGAAGGCACTTCTGATTGAGTGTGAAGCCTTCCTAACCCTTTTGCTCTCCAGTTCCTTTGTTGCTTCCTTTCTTTAATAGAGAAAGCCTTACAACCAGGTTTATGGGTTTTGTCAACAAGGGACAGGAAAAGAAGGTCAAGAGATACACAAAGCCTTCTCTCACACCCAATTGCAAAACATCACACTGTTAGTGACGCTCATATTCAGCACATCAAACAGAACTGCATCATGTACAACCTTATTTGTAAAGTTATACCTGTAGGGGAAGGTGTGATCTTTGCAGCAAGACTACTTTCCTTAGAAGTCATTAAGATGATAGCTTGGAAAAAGGGCTGTAAATTAGCCCCTTAATGCCTCAAGCAGTATCTTAAATTAATGGTTTAGGACAGGTTTTGCTACTTCAAATTATCACCTTTTGGGAACTTGGACCTTCAAATATTACTAAACCCATTTATGAAAACGTGTAAGTATGTATCTTCCTCTCAAAAAAAAGCATGCATCACACTAGTTTAACAAAGTAAATGTGATATATCCTCTGTGCAGCTATAGAGCAGTTGGATTACACAAGTCATAAGCATTTGCACTTCCTTAGAATTATGTTTTTCAAACACCACTCCACACTAGTGATATGGTTGGAACAATACTCACTACAAGTCTAATGAAATGCGTACTTGAACTGCACTGCTTAGGTACGAAGTATCCAGACCTCCCAGGGTTCACACTCCTTCCTGTAAAGTTTTCCTGTAGAATTTGAGAGCTTATACAAAAATAAAATTACGCTTATAGAGTAAAAATCTTTTTCTGTTTTGGGGTGGGTGTTCTGAATTTAAATTTTTAGTTAAGTAATTACAAATAACTAAACCTTAGACTGGAAAGAAGTGAATTAGACCCTCTTGATCTGTCTTACGCTCTGGAGATCTGGAAGTCCACCTTAGTAATTACTTTGGCACAACAGAATGAAACCTGGCAAAAAAGGCACTTGGTCCCGAGGATGTGAAATGCACCCCATACGCTTGAGGATGTTTACTGTGGACTACTGCTAATCTGATTCTACAGACTGAATGCTCATTCACAGTTCTAAACCATCTTCTGCCTTTACTTCAAAAGAATCCAAGTTTGTGCGCTCCAAGACTGCTCTGCAACAGGAAGCAAAATTTACCAAGTGAAGGAAACTGTGATTCACTTCAAAAGCCAACTTTTTATTCAAACAGAAATACAAAAGTAGATTCAGTCCCTAATTTCCCTAACTGAATTGGCCAGAAATGCATGCTTGCTACAAGGAACCAACATAGCAGGATATATATAACTCATTAGATTGAGATACAGTTTCTAAAATTCCAGACTAATGTAAGAGAGTTTGAGAAACAGACTGATGGATTAATAGATCACTTAACTGCAATCTCGCCATTTCGCAATCAATGAAATTCCCCTATTTACAAAAAGTTACAAAGCAAATTTACCATCACAAAACTCTGTATTTCTCAGGACAGAAAATAAACACAGCGTGTGCTAGAAACAGCAGCTCTCACAGTTAGAATTTAACTTCTGATCTGAATAAGTTGGTGGCTCAAGAAAGGCAAGGAACAAGGAAACAATAGGCCAGGCAGCCTAACCCTGACCCTGAATGGGGTATATAAAAAATATCCCTTCAGAACATCATGTAAAACAAGGCAACTGGGTAAAGCCAGCGTGATTTTACCATGGGCGTATCATACCTGACCAAAATAACTGCCTTCTGCAGTGAGATGGCTGACCCTGAGGACACATGAAGAGTGGAGGATTTTCATAGCTTAACTTCTTACAAGGCCTTTGACAAGGCTTCACACAGTACCCAGGCACATTAGTGACATAGTTTGCACAGGTGGAGCATCAACCAGACTAATGGCTGTGATCACAGTAAGAAATCCAGCTACTGGTGAAGTAAAAACATCATGAGAGAGTCAGTACTGAAGTCTCAAATTTTCTTATTATTGACCTGGACAAACAGAAAGAAATCACTCACAACAGAAAGAAATCACTCATAACAAGGTCACAGATTTTACCAAGTTGCAAGCACAAAATATTTCTGGAAGACATGACTGGCAGAGGGATCTCAGCAGGCTAAGAAACAGGTTGACAGGAATCTGATGAAATTCCAAAGCAAACACAAAAAAAACAGGACTCAGATGGAATAACCCCATACAACAGCACAGAGTGGGGGACAACTAGCAAGAAAACAGCTCTGCAGAAAACAAGATGTACTAGTCCATCATGAACCATGAAACAGCAGCACACCCTTGCAGCAAAGGCCAACCACATACTGGACTGCTTTGGTAAGCAAATAGCACACAGGTAAAAGTGATGATTTCCCTGCACTTCAGACTTATGAGACTGCATCTGCATTTCAGTGCACCCGGTAAAAGGAACCACTAACACACCAGAGCCAAGCTGGAACCTATCATACACACAACATACAAGAAAAAACAAAAGACAGTGTTTGTCAGGCATAGATGGATAGAGGCAGAATTTTCCTGTGGTATTCAGTAAGACTGGTGAAAAAAAGACTCTTATCAGAAAGACACAGTAACAGGATTAGGCTAGCTAATGCACACAAATTGCAGCAAAGGCAATTCCAATAGATATGAAAGAAAAAGTTGTTCACAATGGGAAGAATCAAACACTGGAACAGAGGCCATGGCAACTCCACCCATGAAATGTTCAAATCAAAGCCTGCAGCATCTGATCAAACTGCAGGCGGGCTGCTCAACAGGGAAGACGGAGTAACTCGTGAATTCATACCAGGCTGCAGTCTATGAGTCTTGGCTTTACCAAAACTCAAAGAAAACATGAAAGCAGCATGTCAGACTTGTGTAACAATACAACTGAGCAGACCAGCAGATGGCTGAAGTTACTATCATTCACTTTGAAGGCAGAAACTGAAATCTTCACAAAATCAACTTGACCATCTTGAAGATCTAAATAACTAAGAACTGAAGCAAACTTATATGGTTATCAGGCTCAAGGAGACAGGATCAATCTCACACCTCAGCCAAGTTAGTTCTCACAGCTTTTTCGGGTTTTTTAAAAAGGCAACAAATATTGGGATCAATTGCTCTCAGAAGTTGTTTAACCTTTTTCATTTACTAGAAGTTGCTACAGTTAGATGATATGAAGAACCATTCAAATTAAGAAGCCAAGGAATATGCATATTTCACTGAATCCTTTTCATTACATTCTTCAGTCTCAACATCCTTGGTAGCAATTTGATCTAACTCCCAGAAAGAATCTCAGACTACTTACCTACCCAACAAACAACAGGAGGGAAAAGAGACAGTGATCAATTAGAAAAATAATTGACTTTATTAGCACTTCAATGATCAGCTGTGTTCCACGGTGAAGCACAGCTTTGAAGGCAACGCTAGTACCTCTGATCCAAAATAATGGTATGGACATATTTTTGATTTTTTTAAAGTTCCTCCCCCATTGTTTTTGTTTGTGGGTTTTGTTGTGATTTTTAAAAAGCTGCTTACAAGCAGAAACATGTTGCATACAGTTAGATACATCATATTTGACAAGACAAAAATTAACACTTTAGGATGTTAAATGCCTTCAAATCCCATTTTGTTTAGTTGGGAGACAGAGGATTATTTCCTTGTCTTTCCTGCTCCCCCATTTTCCTATTTTTTGCAGACCTAAAAGAAAAGTTTAATACAACGAAAT
The DNA here is from genome assembly GCA_024733675.1 of Psilopsiagon aymara. NCBI lineage: Eukaryota > Metazoa > Chordata > Aves > Psittaciformes > Psittacidae > Psilopsiagon > Psilopsiagon aymara. Next base: position 9,747 of record JANRGW010045741.1, on the reverse strand, counting down.
CAAGAGGCCATATATGCTACAAATATAGCTGCCAGAATGTTTTAAAATCAAAATTTAATTACAAGTCTTTTCCTGCAGTGTACAACACATTAATGCTTACATGAAAATTCGTATTTCAAATTACATGAAAGAGATTTGCAAAAAGGGTAGCTTCCTTAATACATTGTTACAACTCTTAATGTAATTCTTATCAGTTCAAAGTCTGTGCTTTAAGTGATTTTCACATAAAACCAGATGTAGCTAAGTAGAAATACTATATTTTAAATGAGGTCTCTGTACATGGTATAATAAAAAATGTTTGTTCTAGGAATCAAAATAGATCAGTTTCAAGACTTACTTCATAACAGTTTGTCTTCCCCAAATACAACTGCTTTCTAACACAAGTACAGCTACTTCTATTTAGCCTTCGTCACCATGGACAGTTGCTACATCATCGTGGAAACATGATAAATTCACTTTATTAGGCAAATATTTGAGTTCCACTCAAGTACACTTAACATAATAAAAACAAAATGGCAATCTATGTCATAATGTAATTTAATTCTCTGCTGAACTTATTATGGGAATTTAACAGTGCTTTTAATTAGATTAGGGAGAAGTCAAATAATCAAAACACTGAATTTTAAGTTTGGCATGTTTCTGCGCTGTTCAAACAATAGCTTATTTATTTAGAAAAATTCTAATAAAACTCCAGCATCTTAAATATGTTCAGATTTTCCAGCATCACAAAAATCTTAATTAAGAAAGCATCACTAAACGTTAAAGTAGCAAATACAGTGAAAAGTCTAAGCGAACATAAACTGAAACACTGTGTTTCAAATTCTGTGAACAGATCAGGCATGCAAGATGTTCTGCATCTGCAGAACAGGACCATGTTTTTCCTCAGACACTTAAAAAGGCAACAACTGGAAAAAATGGGGAATTAAGCAACTGCTTGAAAAAGTTAAGCAGTGCAAGTATGTGTACCTTTCCTTCTCAGACTTGAGAATCACTGGGTAGGTCCCTAAAATCCTATGTTTACATAATGTGAGTGGACACTACAAAAAAGTGGAACTGTTCTTCTGAAGAAAAGTAACCTCCCTAGAATGTTCCTCATTCACAGCATCCATAAAATCCCCAAAAAGAAACAGAATAATCTGTTCAGAGTCTCAGATCATGCAAGCATCTATTTGCATCTGCTTGCATCTGTTTGCAATTTTGCTCGAAGTTTTGATGAAATAAATAGTTGTTTTGTCCATACTGGCCAAAGAACAACTTTGATGATAAGAGAGAATACAGGTTTGGCACAGTATTTTCTAGTGAATTACCATGACAGAAGTACAGACAGTAAGGAGGAGGAAGCCAGTAACTACTTAAAGATGACCATGAGTTATTAGTTCCTGCTTCTGACAGCTCAGTGTTAACCTTAAAAAGCACATTTTCATTCTTTAATGCATTGCCTCATGGGAGATTCAGTTTGAAGGCCTAATATGGCCATTTTTTCATAAAGCCTGCATTCCACCCCTGGCACTGTTCAAGGCCAGGTTGGATGGGGCTTTGAGCAACCTGGTCTAATGGAACCATGGCAGAGGGTTGGAACTAGATAATCTTAAGATCTTAAGTTTGGTTTCCAAACCAAACCATTCTATGATTCAATTATTACTTAAATGAACTACACCTCCTAGGAGTCAATGCAGTCTTCTCCAAATGCTGGCTGTATCATGACGGTAAAAAATTTTTCTAACTCTTTTTCCATGACCTCTGTGACAAAACATTAATTGCAATCATGAGTGGAATACTAAATCAGTATTTAACTTTGATACAATTCCCTGACTTTCGCCTGCAGAGCATCACAAGTCTTCTTAGCATCTCCCAACAACATGGCAGTATTAGGTTTGTAGAAGATTGGATTGTCCACCGCTGCATAGCCAACTCCCAAAGACCTCTTCATTACAATGACCTGCACATAAAGAGTTCATGTTTGAAACAGCAAACCAACCGCTATCACCCCTCCAAACAAAGACAACACAAAAGCAATTTCCACAAACTAATGGGAAGGAAGAGGCATCCAAAATAGGGTATTCACTGCTACAAAACTGTATTTCAAATTTCAATACAGCAGACAGAATTGATACTCAAACCATTTTCAGAAACATTTACTCTTAAACACAGTATTACACATCACATGAAGAGACTGTGGATGCTACATATGCATATGCTTTTACTTATTCCATATAATAAAGTCAAAGCAATATGGGCACTGATGATTATAACAGAGGTTTTTGAGGCTTTTTTCTTTTTAACTAGTTTAAGATCCAATGCCCTGATAGCAAGACAATTCAGATGAGCATTCATATCAATACTTGGTGCAACATTCTCTAGACTTCTCCAGACAGTTACTCTGCATTACTTCATACGTGTAATTTTGGGTTTTTTTGATCCTAAAATAAATTTCAGCCAGTTTTAGATATTAGCTGTTAAATTAGTTAACCATGGCACCTTTACCAGGGAAATTATGAGGCTTTTACCAGCTTCACCCATGTACCTGTTTATTTTCCAAATTGCAGCACCCTGATAAATATATATGCCTATAACTGAGTATCTGAGTAGATAAATCCTCAGAAGAACTGAGGTTACATCTGGCTTCAGAACAAGCTATGAAAGATTTCATAGTGAGGTAACTCAAGTCCATTTAATTTAGACAAGACAATGTCACTTTTGAAAAGCAAAACTGGTGAGGTAATCAAACTGTCAGCTCAGCCTGGACAGACCAAGCTCTCTATACACACCCAGCCAGTTACTGGTTTGATTCTTTTTATTTAAGCATATTATTTATTTTTGCATTTCTACTTCAACATCAAAGTTGTCAGTCAAATTTCCTATAAACTTAAAAAAAGCAGACATTTGTAAAGAAATCCTTCAGGACTGCAAATGTGAGCAGAACATAACTTTTTTAATCACATTTTTTAGTAGAAGCACTTTCATTGGTCTCTTCTACTGCCATCACGACTAGACTCACTAAAGCATTTGCTGATGATTGTAAAATCACACTTTCAAAGTACTGACTGTTTTCTTGGACAACTTGCAGAAAAGCTTCTCATGGAAACCAGAAGAGTAGGAGAATCTTGTTAGCTTATCCTATAAACCATTTATTTTTAAAGCATGCTCCCTAAGGTAAGTGCTAACGAAGTTCTGTAAATTTCACCTGTTTGGACTTCCAGACTTCAAGAACTGGCATTCCAGCAATGATAGAGTTTGGATCTTCCTGAGCTGCCGAATTAACTGTATCATTTGCACCAATTACAAGGACCAAGTCAGTTTCTGCAGCAAGACAAAGAAAATAAGACTGATGAAAAATTATCTGAAACCTAAAAAGTGATGCTGATGTATTTTTGTGTTAAATCTGACCTTCAGAGGCAGAAAAACCTGTTATGGTAAGCACTCTACAGCATTTACAGGGTCTTAATTCATAAATATTTTTCAAATATATCAAGTTATATGTGAGAGGCAAGTGTGCTACAAACTACCCCAAGCAAACTGCAAGCATCCAGAACCTCATTCTAAGGGACTCATTAGATTATTCCAATTATTCCAGATTATCCCACAAATTAAATCCTTTGATATTTAAATGTGGTTTCATATACACATACTACCATCACTTTCAAATCTCCTTGTGCCTAGCTTTTCCTTTGAATATTCTTTCGAAAAACCTTTTACCAGCAACTTTCTGATTTTTGAATAAAGACGTAAGAAAGCAAGATGTCTGTACAATGCTAAATGGGTCTGCAAGACATGACAGGGTCAAGTCATCCACAACACTTGACTTAAAGAAGCCAATAAACAGTAGTTTTCCTGCAGGGCACAGTAACAGAGAGGGAAAAAAAAAAAAAAAGACACAGCATTTGTCACTTATTTTACAGCTACAACCAACTAAAAAAGAACACTGTTCTCTTGGCTCTGGAGGAAACAAATTTCACAGGCCTATCTAACTTCCACTCAACATCTGCCTTCTTCTGTACACTTGCATTCAATATTTCCCTTTGCTTTTACGTGTCTGTACTTTCTGCCTCTGAGTCACACTACCTCTTGAATTCCTCTGCGCTCATTTGCCATCAGCTGGGAAAGTACTCAGACTGCAAGGGAAACCTTCTACTTCTCTACAGCAGTATCACAACAGGCACAAAGAGAAACTGAATGGCCTGAGATTTTTTTTTTTTTTAATAATCCCTGTGTGATATAGAACTAGAAATAAATAAAAATTGAGAACATCAAATCCAATCTACCGCAAACTCACAGCTCACATGCTAACCTGGGAAGTCACTGTTGATCTCATCCATTTCCAGTACAATATCATAAGGAACACCAGCCTCCGCTAGGAGTACATTCAGCTGACCAGGCATACGACCAGCCACAGGGTGAATACCAAACCTAACAGGAAAGAAAGTTCAATTCCGTTAATATGACTGACCACCCCATTTTGTATAGTAAAACTGCCACCCGTGACCTACAAGGCTGAGAAGTTCTTAAGTATAAGCACACATGAGAATTAACAAAATGGTTAAACCTTAACAATATCATAGTTACTTTTCAAGTGTTGCAGGTAAATTAGCAGGTGGAGAAGGGAACAAGGCTCATAGATTTGACCCTTCACTTGAAGAGCAGCTGCCGCTTTTCTGCAAAGTTAAAAGTATGGCTGACTTAGAGGGTATGCAAAAGAATATGCTCATTCACCAGTAGAATTAAAAAAGGAGGACATTTTCAATCCTTCCATCATAGGAAGAGTCTTTCAGAAAGTTGCTGCACCTGCAAAGTGGCTTTGGAGAGCCTGCTTGATGCCTGTAGTGACAACACAGAAAGAACTCGTCCAGAAATGCCTGGGAATGCATCCTATCAAGAAGGAGCAACAGAGTAAAACCCAGCAGTAGCTTATATCAACAGTCATTTCTTCAGTTACTTTTGAAGGCAACAGGGCTATTGTACCATTTTGCTGGCAACAATCACCAAACTGAGCCACATCACACACTGCAAGCTTTTGCATCCAGCTTCCAAGCAGTACCACATTTAAAAACTTACAACAAGATACCTTTGACTTTTCATGAATAAGCCTTTTTGCGGCAAAACCATCACCCACATGAATATGCTTTTGCAGGTCCCTTACATCACTGAAAAGTAAAAGCACCCAGAGTAAATGAACTGGCCAGAAAATGTAACACTCCATGAAAAGACCAAAAGAATGCGCAACCTTCCTGAAGTAAAGCCACTCCTAGAAACGCTCTTGTCAATGACCCTGCTGACTCAGGCAGATCTAGAATATGGATGGTTACCACAACCTAACACCCTAACGGAAAGTTTAGTACGGGCTCTACTTCAAGCACAAGATGATGTTTTGCTGAATTTGGTTAACGTCACACTGTCTTGTCATGATAAAGAGAGTGAGAAGGTGGGAGATGTTGTCAGAACAGCTCAAAACCAACTTAGAGAAAACATACAGCTTATGCATTATGAGTTACTAAAATTCAGGTAGACATAGCAGATGGCAGAGAGGGAGCCAACCCATTCATGGAGTTCTGTAAGAGTAAAAACCTGATAAAAGTCAGAATGGAGATGTTAAACTGGTTTAGCTGCAACTCCCCAAAACATGTTTTGCATAGAAGCAGATCTATTTCTATTTCTTGTGGGCAGATTTTTACTCTTCTGCTCGTCTACTGGCCCTGAATAAACTAGAAATATCCATGCTTACTGCTCTGCACATTTTACGTCTTTCCAGCTCTGGAGCTTTCATGAAACGGAATGCTGATTCAAGCACACCAGAAATGCCTCAGATAAATGAATATGGCTGAAGTTACATGTTTTATAAAAAGGAAGCCTACATGTTCTTTGGAAGAGATCTAAAATATGCAAGAGAACTGTAAATTTCTTAATTTCTGAACAGAAAATTCTGAAAAGAGGTCCAAGGAATGTAGTAAGCCTGCTTTGGACTACAGAAGGAAGGGAAAGACTGATAAATCAACTTGCCATGACAGGCAGATTTTGATTTGTACACTGTGCAAATACATCCTTAAAAGGGCAACTGAGCACTCCATCAGCAAGACAACATTAAGACAATGCAAAGATGACATAATTGGAACTCCAGCAACAAAATTAAGGACATATGATCCATTCACATCACATAAGATACACTAGAACTTTAAGCTCCAGGTCAAGCAGCAGGATAAAAGCTAGCTTTAAAAGAAATGCTTTTCAAGAAAGAAAGCGAATAGACAGTATTCAGCAAGTAAATATTTGCAATCCTACTGCAAAGGAGAATACTTAGAACCATGAAAAGGAGAGCAAATATACAGGACAAAACACTAACAGCGTACGTTTCATACGACTCAGTAATGGAAGCCATGTGCAGTACTGCAGCTAGTCTTTAAGTGCATCAAATTCAATCACTTACAGTACAGTAGGAGAACTCTTATTCTGAAGTACACTTGAGAAAACCCATCACTCTTCTGGCAGTGAAAATAAGGTTTTCCAACAAAATTCTCTTTTGTTTCTAATAAAATTATTTTAGTGCCTTTGTGACCAAAGCTACTTTGGCAATACACAAAACGAAATACTCGTGAGGTTTTTATTAAATACTATGGACACATACAATCTTATTCCAAGGGCTGAAAAGCCAAAAGTTAAGCTGCCAGAAGAATTAATTTCACCTTTGACTGCACCACTCCTGACAAGAAGCAAAGAAAGAAGAAAAGCAAGGGACAAGTAATCTTCATTCAGGAAAAGTCATGGCATGAACTATCAGTACTTAGGGACTTCTGACAGACTCTGCTTGAAACCACATACTGAGTATTCACAAAGAATACAAAACACTCATACAAAAGCTTTCTGGATAAATATTAAAGCAACTCCCAGAAGTCTGCTTCTAAGAGCCTGTTAACGAAATATGACAGCAGCCTGCCAGTATCTCTTAAAACTGGGTGTGCAAGTCTGTCAAAAAGAACCATTAAAAATATATGCTGCTCTAAGGTTTTCATTATTTCACAAAGATAAAGCCTACATACATCTAGAGTGAAGTTAACCTGTTCAATAGAAAGATTTCAGGTAAGTACAGAACAGAGGTAGCAAAAATTGTTACTCCTGACTCAAAACAGCAGCAGTTCTTGAAAGCTACACGTATTACAGCAGAAACATTTTGTCACATGAACATCTCCCAGATGTTCAAAATATGAACCTCACTCATATTCAAAAATTCAATACTCAAATTATTTTAAAAGAGAGACCTATTTTGTAAATACTAATAAAATACTTTTAAAGAGAAAAATTATGAGCTTTCCTTGGTATGGTTTTAATATCTGTTATGCAAAAACTCAATTATGTTGGTTGGTTTGTTATTAAATCAAGCAGAAATATCACGCTCTTTTCGACCTTCAGTTTACATGACATTAAGTTTTCAGCCTATAAATACTTCACCCATATCGAAGATTCAAAATCATGCTGTGTCTGACTTGAAACATTATTCCGGTAGTTCACTGAAACACAGGTCTGATTTTTTTTCTCTTAACCCTGACCATGTAACATTGGGCTTGCTTACCACCTCCAACTGTCAGATACACAGAACTGAGCATACACCTTGTTGCTACTGACTTTACACCTAAACAGCAGGAACACCAGGCAAGGACATCCAGCCTTTTTAAACAGCCTCTTTCAGACTTTCAGATTCTTTTTAGCTTTAGAAAGACAACACAGCACTCTGAAAAATGTGTTCATATTTTGAACTTTTTTTTTTTTTTAATACAAAGACTGCAGCAATTTCATTTAGACTAAAAATCTAAAACTCCTGACATGCACATCATATATAGGACAGCACTTCCAGTACAGAAAGCACTTAAATTCAGGGGAAGTGAGAAGAGCAGTTTGTGTTACTTAAAGTAGTATGAAGTTGATTATAGCAGTGTGAATAGACAACTATTGCATGAAAAATCTCAGAATGGAAATCACTTTGTATACAGTTCATAAAGTCAGCATCTATCTTTATCACAACTGGCTAGATAACATTCTTGTTATTGATACTGAAACAGCTAGCACCTGCCTAACCCAGTGCAGAAGTGTTTCAAGATCACTTCATCCCTGTAAAGATAGGATTCTTGTCATTATGCCAAAGCTGGACAGAGTGATGTAAGTAAGTAACATCTGGCTGGTGCCTAGTTTAATTTACTCAACACTTTAGGCACTGTATATATACAGGAAAATTCGCTGAAGGGTTTTGCCTCACCTCCTCTTTTCTCCACCCCATTCACTTTGTGCTTTGACACCTCTCCACCTCTGTTTATAGTACAAACAATAATCTGTTATTTAAGATAATAGGGGGGAAAGAATAAAACAAAATACAGAACTAAATTAACTGAGAAGTGCATCATTCAGATATTGCACAGCTTCAATCCTGCCATGTAACAGTTGCAGGGTAGTATGACAGTATAATGCTCTCATCACACATTACGGATGACTATGTCGATTACCAGTATCAAAGCACTTAGGTATTACACCAGGTCTAAGCCAGCTGAGGCAACAACATATCCCTAAAAATAGTAATTCAGCATCAAATAAGCTCTGGCTTTGCTGCATCAGGTCATTTAAAGAATTAAAACCGAATTTAATTATTTAAATTATTAGGCATACGTAAGTGAGTGAGAGTCGGTACTTGCTCCTATTTCCAGCCAATATGTTTTATAACAGAGTAAGCTCCAAATACATGGCATGGACTTTATCTCAATGCAAATACCCTCCCAAGAACCCAACTGCAGGGAAGAAAGAGCAGCCTGCCTCCACAAAGCATCACACACTAACCTAGAAAGATCTCCCAGAGCTGAGCTGACCCATAGGAGCCAATGGCATACCTACAAAACAGCCTCAGGAGCATAGAGCTGGTTGTATACTTGCAAAAGCAAATCAGGTACAGCAAGGTTTGCTAGTGCTTTCTAGCTATACCACTACATTCGAGCTAACAGATCTGTTAGACTTCATTTGTCCCCAATAATTCAGCACCAGTAATAATTCAGAATTCACCTAGTTAATTTGACTATATGAAACCAACTGAGAACTGACACATATGTTGCTTATGATATACTGCTGAAACATTGTGTCTTCCTAGTAAGCATTCTTGAACATCCTATAATCTTGCAGCAATGTATGTTGCTCTTAAGCTGCCATTCAGCAGTGACAGTAATTTCCACCTTATGCACACCTCAGTTATAAAGTATGTTAAGACTGGTTGGAAGATCACCTTAATAGCTCACCCTTCAAAATTCTTTTAGATTTTCTTGTACAGCAATATAGAATGATGACTGTAAATTGATATAATTAAAACAGCTGAAGGTTAAAAAAAAAAATTAATGTCCAACACTAAATCTCTACTTCATTACTTTCAAAAATGTAAGAAACCCATCTTTCCATGTGTTCAAAACTAATTAGATTCTCCAGCAACAAAAGACAGAAACTCAAGTCCATTAAGATATCCACCTATACATATTAGGTTAAAAAAAAACAAAACAAAACCAAAAACAAAACAACAACTACAAAAAAAAAAAAAAAAAAAACAAACCAAAACCACTAACATATTAGCAACTAATTTGAACGTATGTACATAGAAGAAATACAGGTAATCTGTATTTCACATAATCATAGAATCATAGAATAGTTAGGGTTAGAAAGGACCTTAAGATCATCCAATTCCAACCCCCCTGCCATGGGCAGGGACACCTCACACTAAACCATATCACCCAA
>JANRGW010045738.1:0-30228 GCA_024733675.1 Psilopsiagon aymara | reverse complement strand
AACTCCAACGCTGGGGACGAGACCCCGGTCGGTGACGGCGGCCTTGGCTTGGTTGTGTGTCCTCCGCTGTGTCTGCGGCTCTTCTGCCTGCGGGTTTCGCGTGAAAAAGCTGGTTTGTTGTGGGAAGGCCCCGGAGTACGGCTGGCAGGGGTGCTCCAGGCCTCACGGTCCTGATGGAGTGGTTTTGGGCAGTCAATGCAATAGCTGCAATAAGCCTACCCATCATGAGCTCAGACCTGCAGGCAACTTCCCTGCCCCTCTTCTGTTTCAGTGGTGAAGCTTCTAGTAGTAACGAAATGACTTCTTAATCCCTCACACCGTTTTATTGAATGGTTATCAATGCAGTGATAAACTTGTCACTAAAAAAGACTGCCGTGTAGTGAAAACTTCGAGGTAATTGACATGATCACATGACTGGCAGCAAACAGATCAGTTGGAAACAACCAGCTCACGGTGAAAGTTGGTGGTTTTGTGTCTGAGATGCAATCCTGAAAACGAGTTGTGCTGAGTTCTGGAAGAAGCCTGCCAGATGCAGAATAGCTCTTTCCCTGACATGAACCACACTGTCCTTTAGACAGGTGCTGCTTGATCAGATGCCTTTGGTTGTACCAGCTTGGTCAATAGGTCTCTTGTCAATTTCTGTTAGTCACTGGGGGCTGGAGGCATCCGAGGTGTCAAGGAGTAAAGGAGTGTCCTGCAGGTCCCTGCTTGAGATCACGGTGAAGAAGCAAGCTCTAGTGAGTCAGGCCAGTTTTGTTGCCATATATCAATAGAAAACTATTTCCTTCCTTTGAAATTCTGTGAAAAACAGTGAAAGTGAAATTAAATTAAGCCACTACTCATCCTGATTTGCTAAGATAATGCTTCTCCATCTCCATAGTTCAAATCTGAAGGGCATTCTCCTTTCCCCAGAGGCCTTTATTATAAAGAAGAACAGCAGATCAAGACAGTCAGAGGCCTTTATTATAAGGAAGAACAGACAGATCAAGACAGTCAGTGTGAAGACTTTCTGACAGTTGCTTAATTATTTGTTTATAACGAATAAGCATTTATTTATAACAAATACTGGGAGATTTGTATATTGTGGAAAAGATAACCTAAATATTAATGTAGGTAGCTTGGAAAAAAGAGAAACAACTGCTGTTCCCCGGTTTTCTGCCCCTGAAATTTGTAAATGTTGATTGTTCGTAGTGTTCGTATAATTTGAACTGTTTCCCGTAGCATGCTATTTTTTACAGTTTCCCCTTCTTAAAGGGCAGTGTAAAGTGTAACAGGTGAAGCTACCAAGTACAAAAACATATAGCAATGCAGGAGGAATGCCCTGGTGTGGGATGACATAAGTCTTTAAGAAAAATTTGCTAATGTTAATTAACAATATAGGAAGAAGGAAAGCTTGAGAGATAATGTCACTACTGGAAACAGAATATTGTTTGCTTTTCTGATTTCTAACGCCTGTTCTCATGTTTGTCTGGGGTCATCACCGAACTGTTAGTTTATTGTGTTTTGTGTGTGGGTTCTTTTTAAATGTTTGTTTGTTTGTGATTCTTTTTTAAGTGCTGTGTGTGCTGGTAGGTAGTATTCTCCTGGGCTGTGTCTTCTAGTTGTGGCTTAGATAGAGTTTTTTTTCCAGTTAAAGAGCTACCAAATGTCAGCCAGGCAATTTCTTACTCACCTCATTTCTGATAAGGCATTATTTTATTTCCTTGGAGAAGTTGGTCACAGTAGTGGGGAATGGACTGTTGTTTTGTTTCATCTTTGCATTCAGGCCTGTTTGTTTCTCCTTGCAGCGCTTGAGCGGAGAAGGGCATTTGGGTCTTGAAGGTTTTCTTTCAATCCGCATTCTGGATGACTTTAATACGTCAGTCTGGTGCATTTTCTTTACCTCTTAAGTACAGCTGTTCAGCATCAAGTTATCTTTCTTTGGAGTGTGGATTTGATGCTTCTGGCACTTTCTAACTGCAGCCCAGAGAGAAGGCTGATGAGAAAACTTCTGATAATAATGAGAGTCTGTAAACAGGAAAGGCTGGAGCTTTTTTTAAAAAAAGTAATGAAAGGATGTTGAATTAAGCTTAATAGGATCTAGTGAATCTTAGTAGAAAGGACCCCAATCCTCAAAACCAATAAAGTTTTACTGTGGTTTCTTCCTTTGAAAGACTGTTGTAACAGTCATTGTTCCTAGGATTTGACTAAGCATTGAAAAGCTGCATTTACTCTAGCTAAGCACATAGGTTTTGTAAAAAAAAGTTGAATGCATGGCAGTAGAATTATAGTCCTGGGATTGCAAAGTATACCATGCTCAATCCCATCCATACCATTATTTAAGTTTACTCAGCAAATGACTCTTGGGTACTCCTAACAGGGGTCTTGTTTATGACTGTTAATGAAGTTTTTAGTCATGCTTTGCCACAGTGTTTTCTAATATACTTTGTGTTTTGAGCCAAATTAAATTGTTAACTAATCACTTTCACATAGGTGAGACGCAGAAGATGAATCTCTTTCAATCCATAACAAGTGCCTTGGACAATGCTCTAGCCAAAGATCCGACTGCAGGTATACTACACTTGTTAGTGTCTTTTGCTTTGTGTAAATTTCCTTGTGTTTTCCCTGTTTATTAAATGCATTTCTTGTGGCCTTTAAAGTTTTCTAGCAAGTTATTTCTACGCATTGGTCTCAAATCTTAAAAATGTGTTGTTTTAACAGATTATTAAGGGATTATAAAATTTAAGGTGCAGTTGTATCTTATGTGGCAGTTGGGTTAATTTCACTTAAAAGTCCGGAAAAAAGGATACATTGCTTAACATGCTTCTGTTATTAGTGATGTGAACTGTAGTTAAGGGCAGCTTAGTTAACTTAGTTAAGGGCACTGGTAGATAAAGGAGTTTTAAAAATGTAAATCTTAGTTTTTAGTTCCTTCAATGCTCTATGCACAAAAAGTTTTTTCGAGACTATATATTCCTCATGCTAGCCATTCTTCCTTCTCTCCTTCCTGCTCTTCTTCTCCTCTGCCCCAAAATTCCTTTCCAGGTTTATTCATTTCTATTCATCATCATGCATAGACAATGTAAGGTTTTTCTAGGCTTTTGCAGTCTGGATAACCTGTAACTTTGAAGATGCTGCTTCATCGTAGCTTGATTTAAAAGGTTTATCCTAAACTCTTTTGCACAAAGCTATTTACTTTTAATTCTTATACATAACAGGAGGTCTCTTGCTTCTCTTGTTGTAACAAAGGCATGATGAAGGCCAGGTATCTGAAAGAGATGTTTATTTTTAATTTTTAGTGTGTTAATGACACTGTTTGGCACTGCTTGAACCACTGCTCAACCTGAAGTCTGACTAAGCATCTCATCTATTAGGCCAAATTCTGTATTATCTGTCCAGTACTATGCCTATATATGTTCCCTCTCAATCTACAGCTGTTATTATCACCTTTTTTTAATTAAGCTTAGACAAGCGATGGTGTGCCCTTGTCTATGTGCCAAGAGCAGGTTTTAGTATGATTCTGTAGAAGCTGTATAAAAATAAGTAGGCTGTTAGTCCAGCAGGAATCTAAACTCACGTGTAATCTTTAGCCCTTTAGTCACTCTGAGGTTCCAGTCTTGCTCCTCAGCTTTCCTGGGTTAGATCTTTGCAAAGCTCTTTGCAAGACCATGTTAGAGTTCTACAGTCCAGCCTTGTCAGTTGTCAGTTGTCATTATCACCCTGCTTGCTGAGTTAATGAGTATTTCATGTAATAGAAAGCATGTTCTTCATATGTTTTTATTTGCATGGGACCTGAGCAGCTGTTGTTTAAGTAATGGAAATCTTCATGTTTGTGTTGATGAGAATGAAAATCTGTCCAGGAAAATGTTTTCAGTGGCTGAACAGAATTACTAATTCCAGGGAAATTTGCTGATATCAGCATTGAATGGGATTATATTTTTTTATGTCAGCTGGCTCAAAAGTGAGTAGTCATGTGGTCATGAAAACGCCTTACGAAGATTTTGAATACATAAACCCCAAAATAGATTAATATTAAAAATGAATTAGATGATCTGGGGGCACACTTCAGTCATATACTCCATGACTGCATTGGTTTTACATCATTATACAAGTTGTTTAAGTGGTGTCATGTACATGCTTTTCAGAAGTGTGTTAGTCCCTTTTAGCACTTCCAACCAGAAATGTATTTAAACAAAAATAATATTTGAAAGATAAGGAGGCTAACTTATTCTTTTTTGCCCTTTAGAGTATTTAGGGTATCAAGGGATTTGGGAATTACCAGAACTGATCCCAGTTCATGAAAGCTGCTTTTGGTGATACTGCTGCACATCTCTTACATGCTTTAAAAAAAATGAAATGAGCAATACTTATTTCTGTGAATCAAATAACAACACTGTATTGAGAAAAATTAGACATCATTATTCCATAAATTGAAAGGAAAAATAAATAAACCTAAGATTAGTTGATTAGAAGCTAAATTTCAAGGGCAGTTACTTTTAGATATAATAATCTATTGTCTACATCACCCACACAATAAGGCTAGTAGTTTGAATACTGAGAGTTGCCCTTGTCTTATGTTACTGTCTCAAAAACCTTGCAAACAAGTTCATTAAAAGTAAGATGCAATGGAGTAATGTTAGCCTCCTCTACTGTTCGTATTTTTCAGTAATATTTGGTGAAGATGTGGCCTTTGGTGGAGTCTTCAGGTGTACAGTTGGCTTGCGAGACAAATATGGTAAGCTAACTTTTAAATCTGACATTTTGCTATTAGCTTCTCTGTTCTTTTGTACCCCTCTGTGGTTTGTGGGAGAAGAGAAGAACATGTGGGAGAGGAGCCCTGTGAATGGACTTCTATTTTCCTTTCTGTCCTTGGAAAGAGAAAAATTTTGAATGTATTGCCAGTTATGTAAGCTTTCAAAGCTTTCAAAACTTGGTGGCATAATTTCATGAGTCTTCTCTTTATCCAACTAACTTTATCAACGTAACTGTATTTTTTTAAAACTGCAGTGGGACTGGATATTCATAATGTGGCCCCATTTAATTACTGTAATCAAATTAAAACCTCTTAGCAACGACACATGGTGATGTTTTTTGTCCCATCTGTCAAGACGTGAAAGAATTACGTTAAAACAGATTTAAATTCTGGAGGACGTGAGTTACTGCCTGCTTAGAGTGCACCATGATCGACATTTTTCTTTTGGAGTGACCCATAAAAAGGAGAGGAGAAAGGCTGTACTTTTAAGATGTTTTAGAAACATAGCCACATTGCTGTCTTGTTTTTCTGCCTCAGTTATTATGTGGATGTTTTCTCACACTCTGTTTTATATGTTAATATTCAAGTAGTTTGGATGGCACTTTCATTAGCAACGATCATTAGTGCTGCATGTTGAGGTTAGGGGTTCTGTAACTCTAAAAGACAAAACGAATAAATTTTGTGTTGTTAGGCTGTTGTTTTGAGGGTAATGTAATACTGGAATGAAGGAAAAACATTATTTAATTCCTGTAGTAGCATTTTATTGATGGTGTATTCAAAAGTGCTGTTCAAAGTCTCTGTGATAGCCCCTGCCCGAGTTTGCAGAGGCTACTGTCGAGATGGACACTGTTAGGGGAGTGCAAAGAACTATTTACACTGAGTTAGTCAGTATGATAAGCAACAGTTACAGTGTATCAGCAGCTTAGCTAGAATCAGGTTTATTTTGTGGGTATAACAACAAATATAGGATCTTTTAATAAGTCATTCATAAATGACTTTGGGAATATTTGAACAGAACTCCTTTAAACTATGAGAGGTAACATGAGAAATTGTGGAAGTACTTAGATGAATATTGAACAAGGGCTAATGAAAGCTAGTATTACCGTTTGTTCAAAAGGGTTACTGACCTCTTAATGGTAAATAAGAGGATAGATTTGATAAGCAAAACCTAAGAAGTGCTCTTGTTTCATTAAGTGTAAATTGCAGTGAGTGGGTACATAAAGTGCTGGTAAGATCAAATTAACAAGGTACAGAACTGTCTCTTCATATTCAGAGCATTGCAAAGATTATATTTGATAGAGGAAAGTGTGTTAGCTAGATGAGGAGAAATTTGAAAAGGTTTTGCTGGTTTCTTACTTAAATTAAAATAAGTTTGTCTTCATTACAGAAAGATCTTCCTAAGATCCATTTGTTCTGCAGATCTGAGATTTAGGTCTGGATGAGAAGTGAACTGAGGATGCTGATAGTGTTTGAGAGAGAAGGTTGTGGAGAAGGCATGAGATAAAAAATAAGTAAAGAGTTCTTAATGCTGCTAATTAGATGGCCAGAAGTAAATGAAAGCAGTTATCTGAAATACAGGTTTGGACAGAAAGAGAACTCTGAAGGAAACATCAATTTAAGGGTTATTTGTATAATGATAATTCAACTTTAAGGGAGGTAGATGACGCAGGTAACTTGG
This sequence comes from Psilopsiagon aymara, assembly GCA_024733675.1. NCBI lineage: Eukaryota > Metazoa > Chordata > Aves > Psittaciformes > Psittacidae > Psilopsiagon > Psilopsiagon aymara. The sequence goes on along the minus strand of JANRGW010045738.1, from coordinate 23,818 downwards.
CTTCTTTCTTCAAGAATAGCAAAATTCCGTAGAAGGCTGCAGTGGCTAAAGAGGGAATGGTAAAGCTGAGCTAGAGGATGTACTGAAAATGCGGTTACAATGCTGAGAAGAACCAGGAAAGACTAAAAATGCAAAAACTGAAGGAATCCAAAATTTTGAGAGAGGAGTGGCTGTCTATTTAAGTGTTGTCCTAGGGATTAAATAAGGTCTGGATGCAACACTTGTTTTATGCCAAAGTTAGGAGTCCATGTAAAATGAGGAGGAATTCCAGAAGGAATAGATGAACAAGCAACATCGTGGATCTTACCTGTACAAGGAAGATAACATACACTTACTGACTCTACTTTCCTCATTCCCCTTCTGCATTTGCCATCAAAATAATAATAATAGGAGATATAAGTGATATGACATTGTTTCTATGTGTTCATGTAAACTATGAAGGGATGATTTTTTTTTCCCCCTTTTCTCCTGGAAGAAGAAGGTTGGTCTGTTTTTTTTTCTTACTCCCCACAGGTAATAAAAATCACTAGGTGGCAGTCTAGGCCTATAAATAGTTATTTTGTTGCAAATTAATAGTTCCTTTTCAAACACTTTTATAGAGGTCAAGGTATAAATATCACCTAATATTATAGTAGGGAGAATTCAGTATCTTAGTACTCAGCAGTAGTACTATACAGATGTTGGTTGCTATCCAGACTGTTAATAGAGTCTCTCTGGGGAGAAAGAGAAGAGATTTGCTTTTAGAATACATCTGTCATCAAATCTAACCCCTTTTTTCTTTATTTTTTTGCCAGGAAGGCAGTTTAAGGCTGAGTGTACAGTGATGTTGAATATAAACACAGATACAGGCCTATACTACTAAACAAAAAAGTCAGGCTTATTAACCTTGTAAGGAAATAATACCCAATATTTATCAGATTAATTTTTGATTAATCAGATTAATTTTGTGCTGGCAGGATTTTGCTTGGAAATGTTTACTTGAGGAATCATATGTAAACAAGACAGTATGTGGAAGTTTATTTTGCACAATAGCCATGACTTAGGTTAGTATGTTTCTTCCTATACATCTGGTGTGTAGGAAATGGGCAATTCCATTTTTTTCTGGCATTGCTTTGCTGCTCATGATCTCTTTGCATTAACTGAACGCTTAGGAATCCATTGCTGTATAATTCTCCGTCCTGAAAATGAGTAGAATCCCTGAAGTTTTTATGTGGAGATTTGCTTTTGCATTTCAACATTTCTGTTGGTGACATGGACAGTGGGATTGAGTGTGCACACAGCAAGTTTGCCAATGACACCAAGCTGAGTGGTTCGGTTCATACGCTGGAGGGAAGGAATGCCATCCAGAGGGATCACGCTTGTGAGGTGGGCTGATGCCAACCTGATGAAGTCTAACCATGCCAAGTGCAAGATCCTACACCTGGCTTGGAGCAATCCCAGGCACAGCTACAGGTTGGGAGGAGAAGAAATTCGGAGCAGCCCTGAGGAGAAGGACTTGGGGGTGTTGGTCAATGAGAAAAATGAACATGAGCTGGCAGCATGTGCTTGCAGCCAACTGTATCCTGGGCTGCATCAAAAGGAGTGTGACCAGCAGGTCGAGGAAGGTGATCCTGCCCCTCTGCTCTCTTGTGAGACCTCACTTGGAGTATTTTGTGCAGTTCTGGTGTCCTCAACATAAAAAGGACATGCAACTGTCGGAACAAGTCCAGAAGAGGGCCATGAGGATGATCATGGGACTGGAGCACCTCCTGTGTGAAGGTAGGATGAGGAAGTTGTGGCTGTTCAGCCTGGAGAAGAGAAGACTGCGTGGAGACCTCATAGCAGCCTTCCAATATCTGAAGCAGGGCTGTAGGGATGCTGGGGAGAGACTCTTCATTAGGAACTGTAGTGATAGGACAAGGGGTAATGGGTTGAAACTTAAACAGGTGAAGTTTAGATTGGATATGAGGAAGAAATTCTTTACTGTAAGGGTGGTGAGGCATTGGAATGTGTTGCCCAAGGAAGTTGTGAATGCTCCATCGCTGGCGGTGTTCAAGGCCGGGTTGGACATAGCCTTGGGTGATATGGTTTAGTGTGAGGTGTCCCTGCACATGGCAGGGGTTTTCGAACTAGATAGTCTTGAGATCCTTTCCAACCCTAAGTATTCTATGATTCTAAGGGAATGGTAGTAAGTTTTGTACAGTTTTTTCCTTTGTCCCCTCTCTCTGCTCTTGCAAACTGGTAGGCTGTTTTATTTCTTGTTTCCTTCTCCATCACCTCCTGCCACATCTTTGATTGTCACCATTTTGCAGAGGTTGCATATCCTATCCTGTAGAGTATCTTTATTGAAGTAATGAATGTTTGCCATTCCACAGTCCTGCTATCTGGAAATGTGTCCTGTGTCTATAGCAAACATGTAAACTCCAGGATTGATAGTCTGCTTCCTTGTCTACTGTACTTTTATAGCCTAGTTAATGTGTGCAAACATATTTTTGTGTTTGTGGTTTTTTTTTTTTTTTGGTGGGTTTTTTTGTTTGTTGTTTTTTTGGGATTTTTTTTTTTTTTTTTTTTACCCAGAGGGAACTGCATTATTATTGTTGTCTTTTGAAGATAATGCTATCTGAATGAAATAGCTTGTACATTTGTCTTTGAGTCTGCAGATGGATTTGAAACAATGAAGTTGGAGTGTGAATACATGTCCTATTGCTCTGCCTGAAGTGTGAAATAAAGTTGCAGCATGTAAAGAACAGTATCATCCACATAACAAAAATAGAAAAGAAATCAGAATTAGGGGTTAGATGACAGGAGGTAAAGAAATGGGAGAAAAAAGCCCAGAGGATGAAGTAAAAGGGGAAAAAGTGGGCAGAAGGAAAGACTGAGAAATGAGAATAGCAGAAATAGTGATTGACAATAAAGGCTACTTGGAAGAATGCCAGAGCAGGTGTGTGTTTGGGTTTTTTGTTTGTTTGTTTGTGTTTTTCTTGTATGTTTCTGGTTTTGAATAATCTCTTGGACATTCTCCAAACACTTAAACCTTGAGGCCTTCCTTGCCTAGCAATGCCTCTCTGTAGTCGTCTGCCTCAGTCAAGATGTGTCTTTAATACTATGCTGGTGTATGCTTGAAGGGAGGCTCTAATGTGCACTTACTGCCATGTCAAAAAGCTTTTCTTAGTGAGCATAAAGATCCAGAGCTTTATGACTATTTCAAAGCTTGTTATTCTGAGAATGTGGAATAGGAGCAGTCTTTTCTCAGGACACCGAGAATCCAACAGAAGTGAGATTGACTTGGTAGGTCTTTTGCTTTAACAGTGTTTTGGGGAGAGTTTATTTTTTTGTGTTCACTTTTATAGATGAGATTTGAGTAGGTGATAGAAACCAAACCCAGAAGAACTGGAGTAATTGAATGAATTCTAAAAATTGGAATCTTAGCATGAGTTACTGCCCATGCTTGTTGTCATATCAAAAAGTAATACACATCTTTAGTAATTCATGTCTCTCTGCTAATGGTTATTTATGTGTAGGCTTTCCAGTACTACTGCTGTTTGTAGGTCTTATCAATTACATGCAGATAATATTATAGGTGCACAAATGTGTATGTATGTGTTTGGATAGTGTGATTCAGTCAAGCTATGTTTCACTCAGACACTGGAAAGTTACTATTCTTGCCAAAAAGTTTGCACTATAGAGAGGAAAGTTGACCTAATGAGGAAACGTGAAGGACTAAAACTTTGTTTTTCATGTTGCTAGGATTTGAAGCAAGTTTGAATAGCCAGGGAACCAGCAGTTTTCCCTTACTACAGGAATAGTGTTTGAGCCTTATATCTCTTTAACTATGCAGATTGCAGTTTATTTTAGGAACTGTTTTTTTGTTGGTATATGTGATGTCTAATCAGAGGTCATTACAGCTTTTCATGTTTCTTACTTCAATCACTTCCCTAGTCCTGCTGGCTACACTGTCTCTGACACAAGCCAAGGTGCCTTTGGCTTTCTTGTCCACCTGGGCACAAGCTGGCTCATGTTCAACCAGCTGTCAGTCAGCACCCCCAGGTCCTTTGCCATCAGGCAGCTTTCCAGCCACTCTTCCCCAATCCTGTAGCATTGCATGGGGTTGTTGTGTGCCAAGTGCAGGAACCAGCACTTTGCCTTGTTGAGCCTCATACCATTGGCCTTGGCCCATTGGTCTAGCCTGTCTATATCTGTCTGTAAAGTCTACCTACCCTCAAGCAAATCAACACTCCCACCCAACTTAGTGTTGCCTGCAAACTTACTGAGTGTGCACTTGATCCCCTATCACACAGCAGTCTGCATTTCTCTTTCATGGCATGTCTTTCTGTTTGAGACCAAGGGAGTCTTGGTGTCTGCTAAGTTAGATTCCTAGTATTTAGATGCCTGATTAGATTACCTTATAAGTTTTTGAGCTATTGGAATTTTTTTTTTAAATGAGATTTTTTTTCTTTTCAGTGGGGACATCTTGGATAATGCCATTTTAGTTCATTTGCAACTATTTGAAAATATTGCTAGAATGTGAATGCTTTCGATGGAAACCTTTATTTCAAAGATTCTCTCAGTTCCTGGAAGATGCCACTGTGGTGTTTCCCACCAGAAGTGAGTGCTTGCCCAGGGTAGAAGACACTTGGCCTCAGTTCTGTCCCTGGGGAGTTTTGAACTTATTCCCAAAAGAGTTGGCTGAGATATCAAAGCTGATCTCTGTAAAGAAGCAGCAGAAATAGTTTTGACAGCAGTTGGTCTTTTGAAACGTTTTGGAATGGATTTGTCTTTTGCTCATGTGCTTCATTTGTCTCTGCTTGGGATCTTCTGTGTGATAGCAGAGTGAACAAGAGGAAGATAGATTTCCTCTTTTCTGCATTAATGATCCATTACTGGTTGGCCTTTCACTCATGGCTTTTGTTTGATCTGGTTTCTTTTAGCTCTTCTGTTTGGTCTCTTTTATTGCTGTCCTCCTGTTGTTTGTCAGTGCTCACAGACATGTACTGCCCCCAACAGCTTAGGGTACTCTCATACAAAGTCAGTTAGACCAAGATGTTTTTTATAAGGTTTCTGTGTAACACTGTTAATATGTTCTGCAGTGATGTTGCTGCCTATATTAGTAGTATGGTGTTAACTGTCAGTTTGTGGCATGCTTTGGTCCCAAGTCCTTTTCTATTTAACTGCTGTGCAGCCAGTAATTGCTTCTTTTCCAGGTGAACAATTCATGAAGTGAAACTCAGTAAGACAAACAGTGTGTCACTCTTATATGTAGGATAAAACAAAATATATCTCAGATCATTTCCTTTCAGGTAATTTGGAATTGTTAGAGACATTCATACTTGCAGAGAGCAGTAAATTAGGAATAAGCTTCTAAAACAGGTGTCCTTATATGGAGTAGAAAGGGTGCAATAAGTGCAAGCAAGTAACTAGAAATTTTATTACTTTCCTGCCCTATTCTGTTTGAGCATATAGGCTTTTTTTTTATAAATAATCTTCCCATGCTATATTATTTAGATGCAGTGAGAAGTGTAGATAAAGTTGGTAGGATTTTTCTTATTTTTTTTTTCCAACCCATATTTTAAAAAACCCAAAAGAAGTGTAAAATAGATGGGGAGCAGATTGTAAACAGTACCTAGTGTCTGTTCAGTTTGTCCAGGATATCTTCTTTCAAATTGGAAAATCACAGGAAAAAAAAAAAGGGGGAAATCAAGAGAAGAAATAACACTTGTATTGAATCCCATGAGGGTGGGAGAAGTTGAGTCAAAGATTATCCCTGTGGAAAATTTCCAGCACATCAAAAAGCAAGTGATTGAACTGCAAATGAAACCAAGAAAATAATACCTAATGTCAGAATCAGCTGGATGTTTTAAGAATGATTTTATTTATCGCTTCCATATTTGTTTTCCTCTGCTTTCTGCCTGCCTTAGAGAATTAACGCTCTGGAGCAGAGGGCATGGTTTTGGACAAGCTGGCAAAGGCTGTTCTTAGCCTTCAGTGATCAAGATGATCTGGCTTCCCTACACATACAGTCCCAGTGGAGGATTATTATTATGGTTTGAAGATTTTTTTGTTGCTAGTTAGTTTTCTCTGGACTCTGCTTGCTCCAACTGAAGGATATGGACCATCCAAAACTGGATACTTTGTGTGTTACTGAGTAAAACTCTGTTACTTACAGCTTTCTGTTGATACTTCTCCTAATAATGCTAGCTTGTTTTGTAGCAGGAATGCTTATTTACAGTGTCTGATCCAGTGTAATCCCTGGTTGTTATTCTGAAGACTTTGTACCTGAGGTGTAAACACCTGTGTGTTTTCAGGGAACACTTCATTCTCAGTAAGTTATTTGTTTATAGTAAAATAATTCAGGTTTTTTTCTTTATTTGACCAGAAGATGGCTGTACCTAGCCATGCCCAAGAGACATCAGCCTTTCTAAAACTGCGGTAGTCATTCTTTGAAGAAAAGTACTTACATGAACACAGTGTTATTTTATGAGCTTGAATTGTAGAAAACTCCTGAAGGCAAGTTCTGTGGTTAAGTGAAATGGCTATGGAGGAAAACATGAGTGAGAACACAAGGTTGTCCCCAGGTTGTTATGGTATTTGTTGAAATTTATTGGCTAAGGATTGGATATGCTTACAAAAACTGCCTAATGTCCTGATGGCTTTTAGTAGCATGAAATAGTGGGAGAACCAGCCTTTTGAAATGGAGCTAATACTGGTGGAGATAATGTGGGATTTTTTTGATTTTGTTTTTTATTCTAATAATTTGCATCCAAAATCTACAAAATACTTTAAAATATTTATACTGTAAATCCCTTCTGTTAATGATTTCAGGAAATTGTTTATTGTGTAGACTTCACAGCATGTTACTGTCAAGGGAGCAGAGATCTGTCAGTGGAGTTTCTGGGTCTGTTCTTGTGGTGCCAACATTATAGTGCAAGAAGTACAAGAGCACAGTTTGGATGGTTGGTTGGGGCCTGAAATGCAGTGTATTAAGGTAGTATGTTCTGCCTCCCGGGAGCTATTAGTGGGTTGGTATTAACTTCAACAGATGGGGAGACACACGGTTGTTTTTCTTTGAGATTTTTATCAGTAATCATGGGGTCTTTTGCATGCTTTAAGGACATAGGAATATGCTATTGTAGGGAGAAGAAACTCAGCCCAAAGTAGCATCAGAAATAATTGTTAGGGGTTTATTGAATAAAGAGAAAATATTAGCTCAGCACTTCAGAAGCAGGCTGAAAGCTTGTTGGGGAAGCACTGTGTTTCCTCTTCTATGCAGACGCTCGTCCATCATAACATATTGCGTATGGTAGAATAAAGTAGCTCAGAATTTTTGATGTGGTGGACTTAAGCTGAGGGTGGAACATTTTGTTCAGAGTTAAAAATGACTAGTTCCTGTGAACAGATCTAGGAAAACCTGAGTAGTCTGGAGTTGGATTATCTTTGTTTCTTTGTGGATGGATTTAAAAGAGAGAATTCTGCAGCTTGCTTGCCTGGTTCTTCCAGAGCAATTTGGCAAGATCTGGATTTTTTTTCTGATTTATATGAATGTCTTTGAGCGTCTGTAAAACCTGTTCCAGACTCATTCCACAGTAGAACGTTTTGTTCATTTTGATCTTAAATAGCCAATTCTTAAGATTACAATTAGGAAAAAAAATCAAAAAGAGAAGGTGAGAACTTCATACAGTGTCCTGTTATACTGTTTGTATCTGTGGCATACCGGTATAAACCAGTTGGTGTCAGAACTCGATAGATTTTTATTTTTGGTTTGGTTTTATTCTTCTATTGTTCTGACGGTGTGCCTAGTATGAAAACGTTTTATTTGTTTGAGACTAACTAATATTTATTATGTTTCTTTTTATATATTGTAAACCTGTTTGAGAGAAAGATAAAGGATGTAAGTTTCAATATTGAACTTGATACTCAGTATAGGGCTTGTTCTAACACATTTTTAAGGTATTTGAAGATGCATTGCTGGGCAAAAAAAGTATGTGCCACTGAACTTTATAAATGGATTTTTCCACTTCAGAAGACACTTGCAGTGAAACATGTAAAAGTCATACTTTGTAACAGTGTCAAGGAGGATGAAACTTATATATTAAAGGCACAAGATGGAATCAATGAATGTAACTAGTATTCGCAGTCTGTGTTAATACCAGGTTTGTAAACACAGGTTATTTACCTTGTTTTAGATATCAGTCTTTAGGCGTTTACTATTCCTTAGGTAGAATTTAGTGATTTTCAGTTTCTTTGGATAGTCCTGTGATCAGTATGCTCTGTTTCATTTGTGCTCATCAAGTGGCACTAATTTAGTATGCCTGTCTTTTTTTCTACCTCTGAGTGTAGTGATACAAGTGTGTTATCATCACTCTGGTTTAAAAAGGTGCTGCAGACTTGATTATAGGGAGTAGAACTCTCAGTTTTCTTGGAAGCAATTTTCTAGAAATATAGAAGGGTAAAAAAAGGCAGGTCTAAGTCTACTATCCAAGTCCAGTCAATGCCTAAGCAGCTTTGCAATAGAAGCACCCTGAGGAGCTGGTTAAACTCAATTAAACTTGTTTCAGAACCGTCTTCCGTTGACCATGTGGACATAACATACTAGTCATTTGTCAGAAAAGATATCTTTTTATTTCTGATTTGTAGAAACATTAAATCCTCAAAGCCTGGTAAGGAGTTTTCACACTTGTGTAGAGCACCAAGTGTAGATCAATTGGTTGACTTTTCTCATACATGTGCTTTGCATTATTAAGGGACCTGCATGGCTACAAGTGAGATTCTTGACATATTGTTCATTTCTGCAGATCGCTGCTCATTCAGCACTTTGTTCCTAAGTACTTCTTTAGCACCATTATATCCTCACTGTTGTACTGAGAACAGTTGCTTCACAATTCAGGGTAGATCCAGCATGCTTTCAAATTTCCTGTAAAGTATTTCTACACAGCTGATACTGAGTAGCGTGGGGGAGAGGCTGCCTCACACTTGACACAGTTTTGCTCATTCCTCAGTTTGTCATCCGGGTAGTGTACCCAGCCTATTACAGCACGGTTTTCATTAACATGTTGTATTATTTAGCTTTGGTAACTGTTGCATATTTTCCTGTTGGATGTCTTGTCATGTCATGTAATGTTGCAGATAGTGTGAAAATACATGGAATTGACCTAAGCCTCCTAACCAAGGCACAATATATCAGCTTTATTTATACTTTTAATATTAGCCTTATTTATCTGTTTTATTTATACTTATAAACATATCAGAGTTTGGTAGATGTTGATTTTAAGGCATATCTTTGCAAGTAAGCATTCTGTCATCTGGTATAGCTTCACATGCCTATAGTCAGTTATGCTTTTCTGTAAATATGCTTCTCACACAGCAGTTTTTTTTGTGGTTGAACAAGGAATGTTTTAATCATAGCTAGAGTAACACTTGAATGCCTTGGTGTGGTTAGGCACTGTGCTTTCTTTCTTTAGGCTGATACAAGTGGGTATATGAGCCAGATGATCAGAAGGAATTCAGTGTGGAGTGAGCTACCTGCATAATCATCAGTAAAAAGATTCTGGTGAGCAAATCTGCCACTTTGATATAAGCTGCTTATTGAATACTTTTCTAGCAGTGTGGAGCTGAATCAGCTCTATTTTGTCAACGTCATGAAATGCTTCCATGAACAGGACAGGCACAGACATAAAAAAATTTGGGCAGTCAGCATGTAACCCTGCTTAGGACTGTTAATGAGTCATAGAATCATAAGGGTTGGATTGAAAAGACCTTGACGGTCATCTGGTCCAAATCAATACTCAACATAGAGTCGGTTTAGGTTGTTTGTGGTCTTGTTTGTGAGTTATGAGTATGTTCAAAGAAGGAGCATTTGCATCCTCACAGGATGATGAGTTCTTTTCTCTTACATTGTTAGTATCCCTTTCTGCATCATTCTTTCACTGTGTATGTGAAAGGAATCTGATCTTCCCTTGGTTATGCTACTGCTTGGCTGCTTTTCATCATGGAAGCATTAAATGACATGCAAGGTTATCAGCATCTGAAGTTATGCCAAAGCCTTGCATCAGACTTACCTGACCCTGGCTGTTCCCACTTCCTCTCTGAGAAAGGGAGATGGGATGCTAGTTTGTTACCAATGACAGGAAATCTGAAGTGGAGGAGAGGGTCAAAAAGCAAGTTTTCCCTATTTGCTTTAGAAAGGTAGAGCTCTTTATAAATAAATTCATGGGTCTTCCGTCATCCAGGAGGCCATAAGCTGGGCAATTGAGTAAATACTTAATGTTATGTTCATGCTGTGAGCAACTTTAAGAATTTACTAAGTTTTACCAGAAAGCAAGTTTCCTTTCTTTCCAAACCAGTAATTCAGTAACTGTGGAGATTATATGAACTTGTAGATAATAGAGGACATTGCTCCGCATCCATGTTAACATTTTCTTTATACTTAGTAGTTTTCCTGCCTCTGATATTGTTTAAGGTTTTTGAGAATGAGGATTAAATGAAAATGCAATAAGCATGCTTTTCACCTAAGGCAATCTTGAAGGGGAGGAGGTGAAAGTGCAGTTTGGATGTGTGGAGTTCTCAGCAAATAAAATGCACTCTCTTAAGTAAAAGAATGACCGTGTTGAGAACACTGTGAGCTAGAACTGTTAGTTCAAATATGTGTGTCTATTCAAACGAATGAATGCTTTGGAATTAGTAACTGGAGGAGACTTGAAAGGAAAAATTACCCTTCAGCTGTTCTTAATTTCTAATTTATTTGAAGTACTCATCAGAAGTATGGGTTATGTCAGTGGAATAGATTATAAACCTGTGAGGAATTCCTGTTTTTACCTGTCAGAACAGGTGTCTTTTTTGGGCAATACTGTGGTGATTAGTGCTTCAGAATGGTGCTTTCTTCCGTGCAAGTGATTTTATTTTATTTTTTTCCTCCCCAAGTAAAGCCTTGTTAAGACTCCTGTTAGCAACTGAAACTGTGTAAGAAAGACTTATCAGTGATTTGGCCTTAATAAAACTTCTGTCTAGAATAAGAAATTGGGTCATTGATTGCAGAGTAGAGTACGATAGCAGATTAGCAGCAGCAGCAGAGGAAGCAGCTAATTTGGTTTAGTGCATGCAAATCTCTGTGCTGACCCTGTGCTCAGTTGTTCACATATTTCTAAATAATTGACTAATTTATGTATCTTATTGCCATAATGTGACTTTTTGGAATATTTAAGGAGAAAGTAATGGCAGCCTGCCATAGAATTAGTGGCCAGTTAATCAAAACTTGAGTGAATTTTTTATTCAAAGTAACTAAATGCTGTCATTCTTTTCAAAGCATCTACACAGCAATTTTTGTGTGTGTGTATGCATATGTGTTTCTCCTACAATTGATAGTAATGCACTTGATTTGAAACTTTTTACATTGACTTCAGTGGGAGTTCAGACCTTTCTGCTCAGCTGTATAGGCTGCTCTGATCTGCACCAGAGGTATGACTGAGTCGTTGAAGCCTGCTATGCGTGTATGGGCATATACAAATGTATCTTAGCTCAGTCTGTACAGCTCTTGTAGGATACAGAATTGGAAAGAACAGGAAGGGAGTAAAGCTCAATTCTGTAAATTGTGTTATTTTACACACAGTAAATTCATCAAGAGTTTTAAGCTGCTTACAGATGAAATTCTTTTCATTTAATACAATTTTTAGCTGCTAGATATGTGAAATGATCTATTTTAACATGGGCAGCTCTGGAAAAAGCAGCTTTTTAAATGGCATAGCACGTTAGTGTACAAGGATTCGAGATTAAGAGGTAAACCATCTCTGCGTCTGTGAAACAGAAGGCCTGTTTTGGACTTGTAGGTTTGAAATTTATATATTAATCTGGAAAGCTAATATATTTTTGCAGATGTTCACTACAGAGGAACAGTGCCCATTCCACGCCCTTGTTTTTAAAACTGAAGAACTTTGAGTATGATATCAATAGAAGTGGTAGAACAAGTTGATTAAAATGAATAAGAAATTACTAGCATGTTTTAGTGTTCAGCCAGGAGCTGTACAGGAACTGAGTAGTAGCCAGACTACTTCCTCTGATGCCTGCCTTCTCATATAGAGTTAGAAAAATGAAAGATGATAAGTGTCATCAATTGTGAAACAGGGCTTAAACGGGGATTGTGGGACCAAGGAAGTATGACTGCTGGACAGATTGTGTTAAGTTATGTTAAATGGATTGAATTAGGAGACTTGTGTAGATCACAGAATTATTAGGGTTGGAAGGGACCTCTGGAGATTATCAAATCCAACTCCCCTGCCAAGGCAGGGTCACCTAGAGCAAGTTACACAGGAATGTGTCCAGGTGGGTTTTGAATGTGTTCAGAGGGGGAGACTGTGTACATCTGGGAAAGAATCCTAGATATTCTAGGATTAGAGCAGGTTTTTAAAGGTAGGACTGATTCAAAATCAGTGATTTCTATTTGAATTTTCATTAAATACTCTAGTGAGTAACAAAGAAGCCAATCTGCTGGGACTTCTGTTTCTTTCCAGTCCTCTGTTTCTCCACATGCATCCATGTTGTTGCAGTTGAGGACAGAATGTATTTAGATTCTTGGACTCTTCTATTTGACTTCTAATGGATGCTTTGAATGGAAATTACAGAAATTATGGGACAAATAAAATACTGCTCAGGAATATTGTTAATACTACTCAGTACTGACATCTTCTAAAATGCCTTTTTTAATACAAATGATGTAGAAATGTGTAAAACTGAAAACCACCTTGCGTTTTCTAAATCACCAGTTCTACTCCTTAAAATACTCAAATTGTTCAATGTATACTCAAAGTGATGCAAAATTACCCAGCGTTGGAGCCTTGGGTGTTGTGCTAATGCAACAAGGGGGTTGATATTGTTTGGATATCGCATTTTTGAAGTTAAATTAAGACAGGAACATGATTCATTGCAGATACGAAACTGAAATACTTTTTTCCTGATGGCTTGGAACAAGTAAAGATGAAGCAGGCCAAAACCTTAATGCACAATAATCGACTGCGTATGTCTGTAAACATGTTCTGTTAGGTTGCTATGAAACTTTTTATTGCTGGAGGGCGAGAAGATGACTGTAAGGCTGCCTTAAAGCTGTTGCCCCTTAGGCAGAGGGTTAGTGGTAATTTGAACCTTTGTGCGGCACTTAACTCATTGTTCCAAAAGTTGGAGAGATAATGTTTTTTTGTTTAATTAAAAATAGATCAGAGGAGGATGAAGTAATTGTTTAAAAAATGCATTTTTGTTCTAATTTTGTCAGGTTTACCTTTTTCAGTAATACTTCTGGTGTATTTACTCTTCTGCTTAACATGCACTTAACCTTCTTGCTGAGTTACTGGGATGGAAAGATGAGAAGAATCATCTTTTTTCTGTTTTTTTTACGTAGCGCTGTTTGCCACATTGCTTCCTTCACTGCTTGGAAAAGGGCACCAACCTGTTCAGGTGGCTGAAACTAGGGATGTTGATAAAGCTGGGCAGGTTAATTGAGATGGACACCAGCATAACGTCTTTCTTCAGAGACTGACGCACCTGGTTTCAGATAATGTGGAGGTACTGCTTTCACTTGGAATGACAAGTCAATTTGTGGAGTTTGTATTAGCTTGTTTTGAGCTGCTGATGCAAGTAATTGTTTTGGCTGATGCACGTAATAGGAGAAGAGTACATTTGAGGAAATGTTTCTTCATTGCTACGGAAATGAAATATGGAAAGACAAACTATCTCTGGGTTATTTGTCTGCTGCAGTCAGATTTCAGCTGAAATCCGACTCAGATGCTTTGCAAGGGATGATGTGAATGATTGTTTATCAAAATTGACTTCCTTTTCAGATTCTGAAAAAATGTGAAAAATAAAAAATGTGAAATAAAATAGAAATACATAGGCTTAATGCCTTTAAATGTTCAGTGATTACTAAAACCAAACAAAATACTTAATGTTTTTTCATACTGTATCAATACAAATAAGACGTTAAAGGCATGCAGTACAATTTTTAATGTTCAGGGTAGTTAATAGTTTGTTTTATCCCAATGATCTATGTATCTTTTTGTCTTAAAGGGCTAGATTTTATGAAGAAAACACTATGTCTTTAAACACTATCCAATGCTTGTTTTCCAATCTAGTGAATAGTAAAGTGCTTTAGGTTTTGCTTTAAAGGGATCAGCATTACTGTTTTAAATGTGCAATCAAGACCATTTCTCACTAATAAATCTCATTCAGTCACAATTACCTGGCTCTTCCTTTTACTATTTTAAGCCATAGTACTTTAGGATTGTGCCTTTAGTTCTAAAAGAAGTTCAAATTAGGTGCTTCAAGCTGATCCTGTTATAGATGTCATGTTGTAATTCATGTTTGCTTTTACTGATTCTCACTTCATTTGCTTCATCATAGTCCATTGGTAGCAGCATGATGCCTTTAATACCACCATAGTATTTCAGCAGTTTCAGTAGGGAGTATTTTATGTTTTGAATCAGTGCACACTATTGTGCTTTAAAATTCATTTGTCCACTCCAAATTGATACTAAAGAGTTGATTCTGAAGTTTTTATTAATTATTAGCTAAAATTGGTCATTTTTTGGGACTGTTCATTTCATGATGAAATAAAAGTATTTATGGAACCCAATGTGTTAGGCTATTTCAGTGTAGTCTGAAAAAATCTTGTTAATGAGGAATAAGGTTAGGTATGGTTAATATGCCCTGACTTCAGGACATTTCTCAACAGTCAGTTTTTTTGCTCTGCTAAGATGGTATATTTTGTAGGCTATTTGGTAGAGTCTTAAAGCAGAGTTATCTGTATTTCCATAAAGTGGTATCTGTTAAAAATGGAATAGAGATCCACATGAATGGAAAACAGGGCCAATTTAATATTTTAATTTCAATAAAAAAAGTTATATTTTTAAATTTAATGTGAAATTCAGGATTGGGTTTTTTTTTTTTTTGTTGTCAATTCTGTCTCTTCTGTAGTCGTATTTTTTTTCAGTGTTTTCTTTGTTGTTTATGCCCTATATAAAAATGTAAGCAGATGAAGTGGAATATATTGATCTGTCAATAGACTTTTAAGAAGTAGGAAAGAGCAATATGTCTTAGTAATGTTAATACATTTTTAGTTTATTAAAAGCTAAGATGTTTTAATTTGAAAAATGCATTAGTGAAGGAGATGGAAAACAAGGTGTCTAATTCATGGTACCCTAAATTAAATAAAAAAGAGGGAAGGAGATTGTTGTCAGGTGATCATAGTCTTACAGATGAATATGAGTACAAGGACAGCTCTTGCGGTTGTTTCCTCTGGTAGTTGCAGGGCTTCCTTACCTTCGCAGATGCTGGTAAAGCCTGGGGTAACTACACATTTGCATAGGCAGTTTATGTTCCTCTTTCCTTGACCATGGTGCCTGTCAGTGAAGGGTGCACAGCAGAGGATGCTGTATACCTTGGGAATTGAGATTACAGCCATCGTTCAGGAAGGAGAGCAATTTACACAGTGTGTATGCTGTCTAGGTTCAAAAATAATCCCGTGTTCTCATTGTTACAGAAGTTCTTTCATCTTTGTATGCCATTATTTCCCTTCTCCATCCTATGGATTAGTTTACTGATCTATTTATTCTGTAGAAATTAAACTAAATAGCCTTGAAAGACAAAGTTTCTTGTTCTGTGTGGGAGATACATGGCACTGATGTGACTGAAATCCCCTTTTGTCCGCTCTTAAAGGAAAGGATGATTCTGTGTGACCCTTTTTGAACTCATTTTTGTTGTGCCTTGGGCTTTAATTAGTTGATGTCTGTCAGAAGTGAGTATAACTTAATTATAGGACAAGAAAACAAGTTCCATCTTCAATAAATATCTTCCCCGGTTCTAGGCTTCCCAGGGCATCCTCTCTTTCTGCTGCTTTGAATGAAAACCCTTCAGGGCTGGACTATTTTTACGTAGTGATGTTGCCAGACGCATTGGTTGTACTAATAAAGGAAGAATAGAAATATGCAAACTGGTTACTGTTACTGCAGCATCCTGGTAATATAACTGCTGAGCAAGAGTAAATGACAGCACTATGAAGTTACTGCCATTCTTACTTCCTATGCCATCTTCAGTCTGAATAACTTTTGAGTACACTACACTACCTGTAGCGATTACTGTTTCTCGTCCAGGAGATTGAAAACAAGGTACAGATCACCCACATCTAGAAATTACTGAGATCAGCTTGCACATTTACCTGGGAGGTGAGAGTTAGCAGATTTTTCTACTTGTAAAACGTTCTGTGATCTTCAAGGTGCTTTGCTGTGATTCAGAGTTGGTTGGGGTGTATTTGACATCCAGACAACAAAATCCTGCTTTCTTTCAGAAGCCATGCAATAATTTTATTAATCTGGAACTCAGTTCTAATTACTAAGCTGGCTGTGGTAATGTGTTTATCTTCAGCAGCAATAGCAGGACTTCTGTCATAAGAATTTAGAGGTTCTTGGACAGTTAATTCTAAACATAAACCAGCCCAATGTGCGTGTATCTTAAAAATATTGTAAATCTCAGGGATTTTTGAAGATTTGTAAGAAATGAGTAGAAGTCATAGAAGTTTGGAATGACTAATTTGAGAAAATGGTACTTCTCCTCTAGAAGGTATTTAAGGTGCTTGAAAAAGGTTTCCCCTGTCTTGCATGCAGAATTGTAGAGTGTCCTACAGTTATGGACTTGGCTTGGTTTGTGTAGCCTCACTGACACCACCAAGACTTCAGCATCATGTATTGGCATGTTTGGTTTTTTTTTACTTGCCATAAATGAATGCTTGTCTTTGTCAGGTTCCTGGTGGAGAGGAAAGAGAGTAAGGCAGAAGGAGAACCAAAGACTGATTACTGATGACATCTCAAAAAAAGAAAATCCCCTCCAAACTGAGCAACTGAACAAAACCCCCAAATAAAACTCAACCAAAAAAACCCCAAACCAAAAACCACAAAAAACCCCCAAAACCTCAACCCAAAACAAAGTAACCCTTGAAGCAGGAAACTCAAAACACCCTGTAAAGCATGTGGACAGGGTACAAGCAGTGACAGTGCTGTGCTGGGTG
The DNA here is from genome assembly GCA_024733675.1 of Psilopsiagon aymara. Classification (NCBI taxonomy): domain Eukaryota; kingdom Metazoa; phylum Chordata; class Aves; order Psittaciformes; family Psittacidae; genus Psilopsiagon; species Psilopsiagon aymara. The sequence goes on along the minus strand of JANRGW010045738.1, from coordinate 6,804 downwards.
ATGTGTGAAGATGAAAGATGTGTACTTCAAAGATTTGTAAAACATGTCTCTCTTAGTGTATTGTAAATATAGCTGTGGGCAGTGGTTCTCCTCATATCATATCTTTCTAAAACCTTTTGTTATCTTCCCTTTCTCTAGTTCGTTAACTTGCAGCTATTGAAGTTAGGAATCTTCATAGTAACAACTTGTATAGTTATAAATTAATTAGCTTAGTTTTTCTTTTTAGTTCTTTATTTGGTGGTTATTTATTTATTGTTTTGTTTGTTTCATAGCCACTGGTGTGCACTATGATTACTTTTCTCCCATCCAATTTGAATTCTTACCACATTCATTCATAGTGGACTCCAAGAGAAGCCTCCTGTCTATTTCCCAATATTCTAAACAGAAAATTTAATTGCATAAACTAGGTTCCCCTGCTTATCTGCTCAGGTAGAATGCTGGCAAATGTTGTAAACATGTCTTATAGAGGATGCTGTAGTTGTGTTTCAGACGGTATTGTTTATGTGGAGTGTGGGCAAGAGACAGTGTACTTTCATACAGATGCTCTCGTAGATCCATCTACTTCGAGTATGAATAGTTCATTTTGACTGCCTGAAAAAAGTTGAAGTAACGGTACTACTTTTTATTCTAAGCTTATTTTAAATGCTTGTAAGTAGCCTTTTCCCTCCCATATAGGCATGAAGGGTATGCGTACTTATCTCTATATTCATCAGAACAAATGATTTTCCTTGAAGTATTCAGAACATTGTAAGTTACAGAAACTGTTCTTATTTTGTTTCTCCTTGTCTTCCTCTGATCTGTTACTATTAAATGAAAGTACATTTACCTGTAATGGATGTGTATTATTCCTATACCCATCTAAAGAGCCCATCTAAAGAGCCATATGCTTAATTACAGATGACTTGTTTATAACTTGAATATTTCTGGGCTATGTTTTTGACTTGCTGGCTGAACTTAAACCATGACAGTGTGTTAAAGGAATGCTTTATTTTATTTATTTATTTATTTATTTATTTAATAGGTAAAGATAGAGTTTTCAACACCCCTTTGTGTGAACAAGGAATTGTTGGCTTCGGTATTGGAATTGCTGTTACGGGTGCTACAGCCATTGCAGAAATTCAGTTTGCAGATTACATTTTTCCAGCATTTGATCAGGTTAGTACTAATAAATTTGAGAGAAGTAAAAAGAACTCTTGTGACTGTTTAAATTACTCTTCTGTTGGCATTAATACTTGGTTTGAATATGTAACATTTGCAAATATATCCACAGCTGTATTACTAATATTTATGCATGCTTTAAGTAAACAGGAAGGTACCAAAGCCAGTTTGAAGGCTCATTAAATAATGGAAATTAAAAATGTGGTTTGAAGCAAATGTCTCTGTTTTCATTTTTGGTTTTCTGGGTGTGTTTGCTTCAGCAGCCTGAAATTCATCAGCTGTGTCTTCCCAGCACTGCCTCTCACTTCTCTATGCTGCTGCAACTGGCCGTGTGTCCACAGGACAAACTACAGATCTGAAGCGGGCTGATTGACACTGTGGGAATGGGAAACAACTGGGTTATATGGCAACTCTTGAGGCCTAGGCATCTAACTTGCACACACTGCATTATTGCTTTCTTTGCCTTGGAAATTGTTTGCTTTTCCATTGTCTTACAGGGTTCCTTTGCTTCTAATTTGGTCCTTTGAATCGCATGCATGGTGTGGATGATATAGTTGCATCTCATGTATTATAGAGGCTTAATGATGCATAACTAAAGGTATTGGACTGAATATTACTTTTGTATATAAATCTTCCCAGATTGTTAATGAAGCAGCAAAATATCGTTACCGCTCTGGAGATCTGTTTAATTGTGGGAAACTCACCATCAGAGCTCCCTGGGGCTGTGTGGGTCATGGTGCGCTTTATCACTCTCAGAGTCCTGAAGCTTTTTTTGCTCATTGTCCTGGAATAAAGGTACAGTAACTCATATTTTAATAAGATTAATTTTGTTAGTTTGTTTTTGATGGACCTGACTAACAATGAGTCTAGGTGAAGGCAGGGAAACAAGAGTGGAAGTCAGACCACACCAAAATATCTAAATGTGTTAATTAAAAACTCTTCTAGAAGTTTTCAAGTTGTAAAATTTGAACTGTGTTAAGTGCTTGAGAATTTATAGCCATTGTTGAAGCAATTTGTGGTAGATTTTAATAGACGTAATAGCATTTTGTATTTATGTGATTTTTGTAATAAAAGCATGCATTTTTAATCTGTGCCTAGTATAGCACAGAAACTAAATCTAACATTAATAAATAGTACTTTGTTTTTTTTTTTTTTCTGCATCTGTCGTGTTAAGTGCATTGTCAAATTCATTTATATGAATGACAGTGACTGACAGGGGGCACAAACTGAAACACAAGAGATTCTGTCTGAACAATAAGGAAGTACGTGGCATAGGTTGCTCAGAGAGGTTGTGGCATCTCTGTCCTTGGAAGTATTCAGGAGTTTCTGGGCAGCTGGCTCTGGGTGACACTGCTTGAGCAGGGGTGTTGGACCAGATGATCTCTGGGAGTCCCTGCCAACATCAACTGTTCTGCAATTCTCTTTTAGTAACTTTAGGGAGGCTTTCTGTGTGAGATGGTGGCATCCCTTGAAGCTAAGATTCCTGGAATTAGATAGATAATTTTGATAGAGAAGAGAGAGGGGTGGGATCTTATAGTTTCAGATTGAGAGCACTGTTTGCCAGCTCTCATTTTTCTGGGTAAAATTTTGCCTATAGACTTGAACTTCTGAATTACCTGGCATCCAGTCCATTGAGAAATGACTCATAGCTTGATCAAAGTGGAAGACTTAAGCAAACCCAGTATTTGTATGCTAAAGACACATGTTCATTGTTTATCTGTTTTGACTGTTATCTATATATGATTTTGGCATTCTAAAGCTCCAGCTATTTTTCATTTACAGGAAGGCCATAGCTGTTCTACTTGTTCCTCTTTACTAAGATGAAATGTCTTGTATTATTCATAATTCATGATATTTGAGAAGCAATGCATTTTTGTCTTTGGGTGTTCTTTAGGGTCTCTGAGATGTTCCTATTTTCAACTTGAAAATATTTCCCAATATAGACAAAAGCAGCCTGGAATGTCTTTGCCAGGTGGTTGAATCAAATGGTTTCTTGAGCTTGTTAAAAAACTAGAGTAGTTTACCATCATACAGAAGCACAAATAACTTATATGATTAAGACACTGATGCCAGATCTAGCTAACTTATTGTGATCCTGTTGGTTAATCTCAAACCTTTGTGTACTGAACCAAGTGCTGACATTTAGTGGTCCACTCTGGTGAGTTAATGATTTAATAATTTATCTAATATATAGCGAGCTAGTACTACTGTGCTTATTCTTCTGAAAAAGGTATCAAGTCAGAATTTTATTTAATCACTTAAGGTGATTTAATTCCGTTTCTCTCATGTCTGATCTTTTGTCCTGTTGATTTTTCATTTTCTCTCACTTTTCCTTGGGTAAAGTGATGAAATAGGTTGCTACCCGTAATATCTCATTTAAAGGTAAAGGGCACATTAAATTCTGTGGAACTGATGAAATAATATAGAATCATGCAATCATAGAATAGTTAGGGTTGGAAAGGACCTTAAGATCATCTGGTTCCAACCCCTCTGCCATGGGTAGGGACGCCTCACACTAGACCACGTTGCCCAAGGCTCTGTCCAGCCTGGCCTTGAACACTGCCAGGGATGGAGCATTTATATGCTAGTTTTTGATGCATAGAGAAGTATTTCAGACTCTATCTTCTGAATTTTGTATCTTTGTGAAAATAATATTGTTGCTTTAATATTTTTTGCACAGCTGTTCATTAATGCAGTTAATGTTTAAGGCTTTATCTTCAAAGTTGCAGGTCTTATTTCACATGAACCCAAACCCAGCACTTATTGTATGAATCCAAAAGTGCAAATGGACTTGTGGTTCAGATGCATTTGCAAAAGTCCCAATCTGTACATATTTTCTCTGAAATAGAGTAGGAAAGGTCATGTGTTACAACCTGGGAAAGGTAGGATTGACCTTTGGGGAGAGAGGTTTTCAAAAGTGCCCTCTTTATTAAACTCTGACCTAAGTTGGTTTTTTTTTTTTGCCTTTCCTAAGGTGAAGTTTGGATTTTCCAAGCAAAAGGGAATTTGTACAGCTTTGTCTGTTCAGGAGAAGGGCTGTAATCATTAGTACTTAAGACAAGGCTTATCAGGGTGATGAGGACATTGCTAGGTGGTTATATCTTTTGTTGTGAGGATGTGTGTCTTAATGATGTATTGACTCTCATCATTCTGTTGTTCCAGAATATTTGCTGTCATGGCTGGAAGGTTTCTTTTAGTTTCCAGCCTAAATTTGTTCCTGACTAACTTGTATATTTAACTTTACCATCTTTCATCTTCTCATTCATATACTAAGAGAACGATTGTTTTCCCTTTATTCTTTGTTTTATTAGACTAAGCAAATCAAAATATCAGAGAGATGTTCATTTCTGAAGCTTTCTTGGCACCTTTTTCAAATTTGCTTTCAAAACAGTATTCCAGCTGAGTTTCTAGCAGTAATTTTTGTGATAGTACTAACAATTCCTTTACTATATTACTATGCTTTTCTCAGGGCTTTGTGGCATAATGTCTTAGTCATCCTTTGAGCAGATAATAAATTCAGATCTGAATTTCTAATGCTGTGTTCTAAATTTATAATAAAAATTCAGTCCTTAACTGTGTGACTTTTCAGTACATGTTGCTCTCTTTCCCTGTGCATGTCTTCAATGTGAACTAGGTCATTTTGTTACCATCCTCTGTAGTGGCTGTAGTGGTAGTGACTCTCAGCTTTTGATCAGTTTTCTTTGCCATGTTCTGACTTAACGTCATGAGTGAGTAAGGTAAATAAAGTCTCTTCTAAAACTGATGCCTAAGGAGCTGCAGTAGTAACATCCATGGGTAAATTCCCATGTATCTTCTTACCAAATACTTTGGTGAAATATTAATAGACTGCTTCTGTCCCTTGTTTACAAAAATTATGAATCAAGTTAATTTGATGTGATACCAGATTTACGTTGTATTTTGACTCTTTTCTATTACCTTCGAATAACTAAATGTTCTTACTCTCAAAAAATATTTTGAAGCCTTGGAAACTCCTGGAGGCATTAAGTTACCATGGCTAGTTACATGGGTTTATTTACTTTTTTGCTTAAAACAAGTGCTACAACTAATGCTTTTAGTCAGAGGGTGGTCAATTGTAACTTTGCAGCTGTAAAAAATGTTTGCTAGTAGACTTAATGCTGTATGTCCCAGCTCTTGAAGACCTCTGAGATGTAAATTAGCTGAACCTTCTGATCTGAGGGAATAGGACTCTTGGGTTCTATTTTCAGTTAAACTGTGATAATTTGGTAATTTTCTGTTCATAAGCAACATTCTATTAGATCACTCAAAATTAACTCTTCTGTTGGCAAATCAATTATACTTTTCCTTCCAAGTATTCAGTTTACATATGGAGGCCTTGCTTAGTTTTCTCTTTGCTTGATAGTAGTTTCAGGCATTTTTTGGTAGTTGTTCATTTCCGGAAATGAACGTGTTTCAGTCTTCCACCATAAGCAAAGGAAGTCAACTTTAAATAGCTATTTATTTTTTAGTCTTAAAAACTTACTGGGCTAAGTCTGAATACCTTCTGGGTCTGCTTTGATGAATCTTTACCCAAGCAACTGAGGATCACTCAGCTGATTTTTTTTTTTGTCATGCATAACCTTTATTTTACTAAACTAATGATAATATATATATATTTAATCTGACCTACTTTCTTCTGTTCCTTCTACCTCAAAATGTGGTTTTTAAGATCCTAGTTCTACCTTATTGGATGGGAGTCCATTAGTATTTAAATCATGGTGTAGAGGGAGCTCTTCAAGTCATCTGAATGGATAAAGTAAAATTCAACATTTTGAGTATATGTCAGTAACATAGAACTGATCTTACTTCACTTTGCAAGAATTGCTCAATCTATATGTAGGTTTGCATAAAGCAAATAATTGCTAGTTTTTGATATTAATTAAATGAGCTTGTAGCAGAATTTCAGTTTAAATAAACTATTTAAAAAATATTTTTTCAGATTGTTATTCCAAGGAGTCCTCTTCAGGCCAAAGGACTGCTCCTGTCATGCATAGAGGACAAAAATCCATGCATATTCTTTGAACCTAAAATACTTTACAGAGCTGCAGGTAAAGATTTATATACGTATTTTCCAATAAGCAACACTTTTTCTTCTTTTTGTTTTTCTCCCAGCTATATATTGATAGTCAGAGTTAAACCAATACCGTAGCAGAAGTCTTGATTTGTTTTGTTTATAGCTATGTTTGGGTGTTGTTTTTTTTAGAGGAATTGTGAAACTGATGAAGATTTCTGGATTTTGCTGCAAGGATGAGTTAACATTTACAGTGTGATTCATGCTCAGTTAACTATGAAAGTAGAACACTGTCCAGTCTTGGGCTCAGAATAAAAAGAAATAGAAATAAAAGGCATTATTCCTTATGAAACTAACACAAATTTGACAGAAGTTAAACTGCCATATCTTTTTTAACTTTGGATACTAAAATAAGTTTCTAAATCAGTTTTTAGTCTTCCAAAAGAATTGAACATCACAGAGTTGAGGTCAATGGCTCAATGTCCAGCTGAAGGCCAGTAATGAGTGGTGTCCCTCAGGGATCGGTGTTGGGAAAGGTCCTGTTCAACATCTTTGTCGGTGACATGGACAGTGGGATTGAGTGCACCCTCAGCAAGTTTGCCAATGACACCAAGCTG
>JANRGW010045737.1:0-10312 GCA_024733675.1 Psilopsiagon aymara | reverse complement strand
CGTGGCCTCCTCTGGACTTGTTCCAACAGTTCCATGTCCTTTTGATGTTGAGGACACCAGAACTGCACACAATACTCACACAGAAATGTTTTTATTTGGATTGGAAAAAAAATGGGTGCTTTAAATAAATCATTCCATGTGCACATGTTAAGAGAGATCTTTTTGTCAGGTATGATAGGAAGTAGTGTACAGGTGGACACTGTTCTCCACCTCCCAAAAACCCTACCTGGGTACAGCCATTTGCCTACACTTTTCAGTCACTCTCCTGTGTCTCTTGAGGACAACACAAGTGTACAAGAGCTATGTCTGCTTAACAGATTATTTCACCTACAAAGTGATATTTCTTCATGGTGGCTCTGCACTTGCAGCCTTCATTTCTAGATGTGTAACTACAATGCATTTTGAAAGCTGAGTTCCTGAGACAACAGACCTGCTACAGCATCCTCTTTTATTTTAACCTTGATTGATTCCAGGTCAAACCAGGAAACCTGTGCTTCCAACTGCACCTAGATGTCCTTGTCCACCTCTATAAGTGCCAGAGCCTTTGCTTGGTCAGCTGAGGATGCTAATGGATCATTTAGCTTCCAGCAGCATTCTCAGTTCTTCCCAGTGAGAGTTTCAAAGGCTGCAGTTACCATTTCACATGGCTTCTCCATCAGTCCCTTTGCAGAGAGACTTCTTTGTTTTGCTTCTTCTGGCATTGCAAAACCCTATTCACTCTTTATTTTGCACTTTATGTAGTCTCTTCCCCTGTCCTTTTTTTCTTCTTTTTAACCAACATGAAGCTAACATAAAAGTCAACTATAAGCAGACTAATATGAGGGTAGGAGAGATGCAGCCTAGCTTGCATTCTGGTATCTGGTTCACATTTTATGACCTTGTCCTGGCTGGTAAGTCAGGATAATGACTTCTGCTCTGTTTACAACATCTCTTAGTGGGTTTACTATTACTGTCCTTCACAGCCATATAATCTGTTGCAGTAGTCTCCTGTTAATTCTTAGTTCTTTCTCTACTTCACATTTCAATAAGGAAAATGTTCAGTTCTTTGAGTCCCTTTAGTCTCCATCCATAAATTTGTGCAGGCTGGAGGAACAGTAGAAAGAGGAATAGAGCCCTGCCTGATCCCACAAGCTTTCCTACACACACTGTGGAAGAGTTGCTGTATACCTTAGCTCCTTTCTGTCACTTGGTGGAAAAATAATGAGCAAAAGGCAGCAGCTCCCCTCAGGGTACCGATGCACATGGTGCATCAGGAAGGGCTATGCAAGCATCCCTTCACACAGGACTTGATGAGAATGGGTTCTTGCAACCCATCCCCCTCTTCTATCAAAGGAGAAAGATATTAGCACAGAGGATGTTGGACAGACCGTTCTGTTCACCAGATAGGATCTGCAGACTATGGTTATTACATAAATATACACCAACAAACCGTATACATAATAACATTACATAGAACAAACTCTGGTTATTATCCCTTGTTTAGGCTAACAGAATCTGATTGCCAAACTGAGATTATAAATGGTGTCTTAATGCCATCACTGTCAACCTTGAGGAAAGTTGGGAGACAAAATAAACATATCCCTACATCTTTAGTAATCCAAAGGCACCAACAAATAGCGGGAGCACATCAACAATCAGAAACATGATCACTCAACAGCTAGGAAATACTAGAGTTTATATTCCACATATATGCACATATAGGCAGCATTTTGTTCCCCTTCCTCTCAGGCAGAATCTCTGCCTTATTCAATAAATGAGTTATTATTATGCTATGTACATCATGAATGTGGGAGTCCACATTCACATGAGATCATGCAAACATTTCACTTAATATAAAGGTCCCAGTTTTTCCCCATGGGAGTTCCATGACAGCAGAATTGTGTAATTAATGCTTTCCATTCCTAATATAAACACAGTAATGGGTTTACGTCCGTTCTAAACAAAGGAACAAGAGACACATGACAATGGTAGTAGTACAGCTGATCTCAAGAGAACTCCAGTTCACCAATGCGATTCATGATGCTATCACTTGAATCAAGGTTAATCTACACCTACATGGAAATGGCAAACCTGTAACAGGATCATTTCTCACCAGGGCAAGCTCCTTACTGCCCTAAACCAGATATTACTAGGTTTCAGACACAAAATTACTACTCTCAGAACAGCAGAGCCACAGTCACAGGAAATGTAAGGACCAAAAAAACCCCAAACACAACAAAAACCCAAAACAGCCATAAAATGAATCATTTATTTTATGACATAATTCTTCCGGGAGCTTTGCATTTTTATACCATTTCCCACACATCTGACTAAACCACAGTTGCTTTTATTTCTCTTTTTTCCAGTTCCTTCTCCTTCAACTGCTGAAGATCTTTCTTTTACACTGTGCATTTATCTTACTCCCCATTCTCCTTGACTTTCTTGGTCTTCAGCACAGGAAGCTCTGAGGCACTGTGACCTCCTCTCAATTTCTCCAACCTACACCCATTATTCTTTGCAGGAGTAAAATAACTTTGCCCAGCATCTCCCACTTGCACTTAGAAACACAGAAGCAGAGACTGGCTTGGGTTGGAAAGAACCTTAAGATCATCCTGTTCCAACCTCACTGCCAAAGGCAGGGACACTTCACTCTAGACCACTTGTAGCATACTTATCTGCTTACCAAAGAAAAGATATACTTAGGACTATGAACTCTTCATTAGGACCTGTAGTGATAGGACAAGGGGTGATGGGTTCAAACTGAAACATGGGAAGTTCAGGTTGGATATAAGTTCTTTATTGTGATGGTGGTGAGGCACTGGAATGGTTGCCCAGGGAAGTTGTGAATGCTCCATCCCTGGCAGTGCTCAAGGCCAGGCTGGACAGAGCCTTGGGTGACACCATCTAGTGCGAGGTGTCCCTGCCCATGGCAGGGATGGATGATTTTAAGGTCCTTTCCAACCCAAACCATTCTATGATTCTATCATTCTTTGACTATTGGCACAACAAAGGTATCAACAGTTGATGTACACTCTTGGTACAAACTGAATTTTGAGGGTCTTCCCTCAAACTTCAAAGTAATATCAATGGAAAAATGAGGATACAAGGGGTTTTACCTTCAGACACTTGAAGGTTTTGCCAAACACTCCTAAAGGTCACAAACTGCTTTTTCCATTTTTTTTCCTACTAAGTTGCAAAGCTCTGTCCACATACAGGAAGCATGAGAATTTAACAAAACTCCCTTAAAAACACATTCCTTCCAGGGAAATATGTATCCCAAAACTCCATTTTGGAAAACATTTACTCCCTTCAGCTACTCCTTCAAAGGAGTATCAAAATTGAGATATAGAAATCAATGCAACAACTAAAATTTCAGGCTGAATTTTGGATAAGTTGAAAGGTACCAGGAAGCGTTATCTTCTGCTAGAAAATGTGTGAGAAATAATTATAAGCAGTGCTATCTGATTTCCTTTTAATTACATGAGCTTATTCCGAACCTTGGTATGCTGTTGCACTGCTCTGGTTTTATAGCTATTTCCCAACTTCTTGTAAGCCCATTTCCCATAACACCCAGAATTTGTTGATTAAATTGGAGCTAATCTATTTTCACTGTACGTGTTTTCCCAAGATGAAAAGAATGCAGCGTGGGACAAAAAGCCCTAATCCTGTAGTAAGACATAATGGCTTTTTGCAGTTATTTTTTGCTAGGCTCTCAGGGCTTTTTAGTAAAGCGTTAGAGGTACAGATATATCTTAATCCTGACAGAGGCTCTTTAAACACACATGTGAAATAGGAGTGAAAAGCAGAGAAGGAACAAGCAAGGCTACTTAAGGACACAGCTGAGATGCGGTTTATACTGTCAGGCAAACTGGACATGATTGAGCCTGGAAGAAAGCTTTCCCTCTTTATTTCGTAAAAATAAGCTGCGAGTTTCATTTTACAGCCTAGAAGATGTTTATTTCTTGGGGGTGACATGTGAAATATCGCAAGACATTTTCATTATGTCACAACAGATAGTTAAGTAATTACAAACTATTAAAGCCCATTAAAGCCCCAGGCCCAGAAAAGCAAGTTTCATCTTGGAAACTCCTAAGCAAATGCATTACACGGAGGAAAGACAATAGAACTGAAAGCTAGCTGGGGCAAAGCATAAATAATAATAGCAGGGGCTTGAGGAAATTATTTTTCCTGTATTTATACAGAATTGAAAAAAACCAATGTTAAGCATTTGATTCGTGTATAGGAAAGCAGCATTGTGCTTTCCTACCCCCGATGGATTAGTTACACTGCAAAGTGCAAGGCAGGAGGCTAAGATTTCATAACTGGGTCTATTAAGGAGGCAGAAAGTCCTAGAAACCAGTGCTTCAATTCAGGCAGGGATAGGTACTAGAACAGCTGCTCTATTCTTGGAACCTCAGAGCATACGACACTCCTTCAGAGTAGAGACATACTCTGCAGTTCCATGGTTTTGGCATTTTTTAGGTCTCCTGCAGGACGAAAGCATTGAGAAGGTTGGTATCATTAGCTAAATTGATGTCAACATCTCACCTTCTTACTCCCCCTGTCTCTGTTCTTATCCTTTGGACTGGGATAAGGATGATGATAGCAGAGAAGGAACATCAATCTGAGATGGCTAACCCAAGACCGTGTGTCTTTGTTCCTTCATCCTGCAATAGCAAATAATATAAGTATTCGAATGCTCCACCCCTGGCAGTGTTCAAGGCCAGGTTGGACAGAGCCTTGGGTGACACGGTTTAGTGTGAAGTGTCCCTGCCCATGTCAGGGGGTTAGAACTTGATGATCTTAAGGTCCTTTCCAACCCTAACTATTCTATGATTCTATATCCTGAGCTTTCCAGTTAAGTTGTATGGGCAAGAACCTGCCTCTGAGGGGAGGAGGTCCATTTTTCAGGCATTGTTTCGTAGGTTAAAAACGGCAGAAAGCTAATCCATAGTCAATGACTAAAGACTCATTAAGATGACCCATTTCTACCTACATGAACGCTTACCCTTATTTTAAACACAGCTTTAAATGACGAACAAATCATGAAGCATTTTCCAATGTTACAAGAACTTCTGGAAGTACAGTTCTATTACTTGAACAAAGAAACCATTGAAGATTTATCTTTTATGGAGATCTATTTCCTGCAAACCCATCCAGCAAATGAAATACCGAAATGATTGAATTTAGAAACCACACAATAACAGCCTCCAGTTATCAGGTCAGGTCCTTTTAAGGGCTCTGCAGGCATATGAAAACCCACCATGATTAATTTTCAAGTACTGTTTCCTTCATTGGATGATTAACAAATCTGTTTGACATAAAATGGTACATTTTATATGCAAATCTCTGTAGAGAGAGTTCTGTGACATTAAAGAGGTTCACACAGTTTTGTTCACTCTGCCCTCAGAGGTCGTTTGGAATTGCATGAAGGCATTTTTGTATGCCCTTAATACGCATTTTGAAAGCTAATTTGAGGTCTGCTGTATTGAGAACCCAGGTCCTTAATCATGTTTGGATGTGTCTATGCAAAGATGATATTATGAATCTCACACTACTGTCATTCCAATATATATATACCAGCAGAAGCTCTGCTGAAGGCTGTGGAGCTCTCATGGGGGACAAAAGGAAATACTGGAGCAACACAGCAGAAAATCAGACCTTGTAGTTGTGTGTTTACCTCCAAGTATTATGTATTAAGCATACAGCAGGGGAAAAATAAAACCACCTTACACTTGCACCAGTGTTTTCATCATTATAATTTCTGTTTTATATTCCATTTACATTGATAAGGCGCTTTGAGAAGTCATACATAATCCTCTCTGATGAGAGAATAAACACACTTTGTTATTGCAGTGGAAGTGAGGAATATGACCTTTAATGTGTGTACAAATTAAAACGCACTGACCAAATTTGATGACCTTTATGGTAAAGCTTCCTTATAGAGTAACAATGAATTTGCCATCAAATATCACTGCTTCTGCAGACACGCTGGAAAAGGCCAGTAATATCATTAAGCACTTTTAGTGTTTTTAAATGAGAACGAAGCAGACAAGCTGCATCTGAGCAAAACCCACAGGATACAAGAGCAACAGGAAAAGGCCACCCTTCACCACCAAGGAAATAGCACTCCGCTTATCACAATGTTTGTGTGCCTTTGCTTCCCCATCATTTGGACTGATTTCAAACTTTCCCTTATAATGCTCTATGTATTTGCCACTTCCCACTAATTCTATGCAGCCATCCGATTCCCCATAAATCATTTCCACATCCCTTTCTTATTCATTTGTCTTCTTTGCACACACTCCAGGTGAAGCCAACTGCTACCAATGAGACTGGCTCCTCAGAACACCCTGCTGTAAGACCGTATTTTCTGTTGAATAGCTATTTCACCAGTGATAACCATTCAGGGTTACATAGAAGCATAGAATGGTTTGTGTTGGAAAGGACCTTAGGATCAACTAGTTCCAACACCCTGCCACAGCCAGAAGTGTCTCAAACTAAACCATGTAACCCAAAACTCTGTCTAACCCGGCCTTGAACACTGCCAGGGATGGAGCATTCACCACTTCTCTGGGCAACCCATTCCAGTGCCTCATCACCCTCACAGTTAAGAACCTTTTCCTTATATCCAACCTTAACTTCCCCTGTTTAAGTTTGAATCCATCACCCCGTGTCCTGTCGCTACAGTCCCTGATGAGGAGTCCCTCTCCAGCATCCTTGCTGGAGACACTTTCTACACCTGCAGTTGACCTCAACTTTTTTAATTTAAATGAAAATGCTACAGTTATATTAAAGAAGAAAACTGTTGAAAAGTTGAAAGTATCCCACCCTGAAAAAGGTAATGCAAACCTTTTCTCTAGTGAGAAAGATGGAGAATGTGAGGAGGGATAGGGAGAAAGGAGTTTGTCCCATCAGTGAGGGTGCACGTTTTAGTGTTTCTAGAAGATTTGGCTCAGCTTGGGAAAGTGATGACTTGTCTCAACCCCTGGTTCATGTACACTCAAGACCAGGCTGGACGGAGTCTTGGGTGACATTGTCTAGTGTGAGGGGTCCCGGCCCATGGCAGGGGGTTGGAACTATGATCTTAAGCTCCTTTCCAACCCAAACCATTCTGTGACTAGCTCAAAATCTGAGCTGATTTTCACCATTTGCAACAAGACGAGGATAGAAGCACAACGTTTTCTGTGCTGGTTTGCCTAGAAGCTGACAGGAGCTGACGTTAAGCCTGTATGCATGGATTTAACTGCTGCATTTTCTAACTTCTGAATGCTTGAATTAGCAATCCTAATATTCCCTTAATATACTTGGGGTTTTAATGGCAGAGACATCATTTGTAATAACACATGATAATGACTTACATTTCCACCATGTCTTTAGAGGCAGCAGACCTCCAACGCGATTTACAAATTCACTATGAAGAGGATTATTTTCTTTCCCCAGCACTGGAATGAAGCCACCTACCTCTGGCAGCTGGTTAAATTCTACATAGCAAATCCAGGCAGCAGTCTAAAGCAGGTAATGACTATTGTGTGTACCCAAAACACCACAGAGCCTGCATGTTCTCAAAACAGAATTTGCCAAGGTAGCAAAGCAAATGCCCTTATGCTTCTGCAGAAACCACCTTGAGATACCTAACAGCCCCACACAGAGACTTAAGTCCCCCAGCAATTCAAACCCAGAAACAGTTGCAAGGGAGCAGAGAGAGAATGATTCAACCACATTAAGGCAGTGCTGTGCTCAGAGAAAGGCTTCTTGCTGAAACATGTTTATTAGTTAGGTTATATCATGAATAGGACTCCTTGGCTGGATTGACAATCACAGACTTTGAGTCACTGCACTGCTGATCTCAACCCTCGGAGCCCAGTTCAAAGAGCTTTCAACCCATCTCCCTTATCTAGTCCTACATTATCAGTTTTTCTGTGAGGGAGTTATAGGAGCCAATGCAGAAAGCCTTAGAATGAGCTGAGGAAAAATACTTGGGTTCCCTAAATTGTCTCCTTTTGCCAGTAACAACTAGATCAAACTTCGCACAAGCTTCTAAGGACCAGAGCCAAAGAAAATACACAGTCTGGCTCAATTCCATTAGTGTTAATGGAACTACTTCAGTGCACCCTTATGAGATTCCGATCCAAAGCAGTTAATAATTTCTGCTTAGTACCATGTGGACAGCTATATGCGACTTCTGTAGTTAAAAAAGTCTAGTACAAATAAAATGCTTGGTAAAGGGTGGAGCATCAGCCATGAAGCATCTTCAGATCATCCTCAAACAAGTACAAGAGTCAGGTAAAGAAAACAAAGGCACTTCTCAGGATAAAGTAAAAAATTCATATAACATTGTTCACATTGGTACTGAAAGAAAGGATTTTCTGTATTCAAAGCAGAGTGTTCTTGAACTAAGACTTGCCTTCAAGCCACAGCAGCAATTGAGACAAATTGCCCTCAGGGTAAGTCTTCAGGCACCAGGGAACAAATTGAAGGTTTAAACTGGTCTGATTCTACCGCCAGAAAGCATCTACACACATAAACAACAGTCAGCACATTCCTGATCCATGAAGAAGCTTCTCCCAGCCTTATGAATTATAAGTAAAACCAAATTTCAGAAGGGGTTCCAGGAAGTAGTTTCCCATCAACATTCCAGAAAGTCAGTGTTAGGAGCTGATGAATCTCCAGAGTGAAAATGTCACAGAACCATAACAGGCAGTATTTTGCGTTGTGTTTTCATTAAGCAATTGATCTGATTGGAAAAAAATCAACCCAAAAAGCAGAAAAGACTTAAGTTACTCATAGAATCAAAATAGATAGGGTTGCAAAGGACCCTAAGATCACTTCAAAGTCTGTCTGATCTTTAGTGTGATCATTGATTTAATACAGGGCATTACTTACGAACTTTGCTCACCAGTATCTCTAGACCACCATTAACATCAGTCCTATTCCAGTACTATCTCTACTACTGCTAAAACAGTACCATAATTAGGAAGTCAAGTGGTGATTCATAGGCATAAACTATCATGCGTTAGTTACATCATAGTGTTGTACAGCAGAGCTGACTTCTGCTGCACTGAACATTAAATGGATCTCTAAACATGGTAAATAGGGTTTTTCTGGTACTGAAGTCAAAACAGTGTAGAGAAAAACACATCTTCCAATAACAAGATTAACAAAATGTTCCTTAAAAAAGAAACCCCAAGAGGATGGCCATGTTTTGTAACCAAGAATACTGTTAGAACTCATGAGTTTTCCTCCCAAGCATGCTATTTTTCACCAGTTTACAGGCATCCACCATGTCACTGCTGCTCCTTTGCAGACTACTCTGGAGCAAAGTGCTAAGTAGCAGTGAGTAAATTAAACTGAGACCAGGCATGAAACCTTACTTGTGAAAAGTAACAAGTTGTGTGTTAGGAACTCAAGGAATGCACACCTCCACACTTTGCCTAAGACAGCATAGATACACAGGCAGCCTGAAAGCTATTTCACAGCTTCTTAACCCCATACAGAGCTGTATGTGGGTCTTCACATACTTAAAGTAGATCTCATAGAGACAAGTTCAATCTTTAACTGCCAAATAGGCATCATTAAAGGACATTTCCTTTTTATTTCCTTTTTCCTACTTACTTGTGCCTGTCAAAAGAATCATAGAATCGTAGGCTGCTTTGGGTTGGAAGGGACCTAAAGATCATCCAGTTCCAATCCCCTGCCATGGACAGGGACACCTCACCCTAGACCATGTCGCCCAAGGCTCTGTCCAACCTGGCCTTGAACAATGCCAGGGATGGAGCATCTATCACTTCTTTGGGCAAAGAAGAGGTGAATAAAGTCACAACTAATGCAATACTAGTGAAACCAAGAAGAAATAACAATACTTCCATATCACTTGATAAATGGGACAGAGTTAAATCTGAGGCAGCATGATTTTCTGTTGAAGCCATAGAGAATTGGTTAGGCTAAAAAAATTTCTGATTGAAGCTTTTGTTTAAACCGAAACAAGCTCTTCAAGGTCTGAATAGTATTTTTACTGCTCTGTGATTTTTTATTTTCACATTGGCCAATGAGCTTTCAGCTTTCTGTTGCATTAAATGCACAAATGGCAGGAGGTAGCCTGAGTCGATACCACGCTTCTGCCTCTATGAGAAAGCACAAGGCAATGGAAAGGTTCGTGTGAAATAGTATTCTCCTTTGGTTCTCTGCTCAGTTTTGCAAAAGGAGATTCAGAGAAAGTCAGACAAAGAGCAAAGTTCAGGACTGTCGTGGTTTATGCCATAAATCAGCCATGCAGTTTGTTCACTCACTTCCCCCTTTTTCTTCCCTCTGCTCCTGGAGGGATAGGAAGGAG